>JAWPHD010014330.1:0-62044 GCA_037043455.1 Cyrtodaria siliqua
GGCCTGGATTTTAGGAGAAGTGACTTCTCCCTCCAAAGAAAATAGAGAGAAGTGACCAAAAAAATAAGGAGAAGTGAGGGAGACACGATCTTTTAAATTAAGCGTGCAATCGGTTATTTTTAATTATTAACTGATATACATGTACACCCTATTGGTTATAACTTTTGATTATTTAAGAGCATGCTAGCTGTTTCAAATTAAATGTGTTTATTAATTTTATTCAGACTCACAGGCACTCTTTACTTATTATACTGTAACTATAGAAGGAAGGACTGAGAGAAGAATTAATATAAATATATTGCTTGTATCTTTATTTATTCATATTTCTATCAATTTGTATGGAGTTCTATGAAGGGGTAAATATGATTCTCAAACTTTTTCCTAAAAGGCTTATTCCTCATTAAGACCTATAAGACCAATGTATGTGTTTTGTTTCCCAATTTGTATTAGCTAAAAACAATATTTAATAAAAAAAATGTTTTTCCTCCATCCGAACTTATGTACCTGTCCGAACTACTATGACACCGCACTTTTCCGAAAGGAAAATATTGCCGAAAATTCAGTAGAAATATCATCTATTATTAACTCTTTTTCATGCATTTGTTTATTTGGAATGCCAAAAGGTCTGTTTTATCAAACAATTAAGAAAACACAACGCTAATCATTATTCGGTGGTATCATTTAATCACCTCAGGTCAATTAACTTCAGATTGTTGTTTCGTTTCGATCACGTTTTTAACACGCACTTGTCTAACTGTAACGGAACCTACGATTGGTCAATTGTTCAGCTATACGCAATCTCATTGGATAGGGCGTGTGTATTCCCTGTACAGTCTATTTTGTAAACAAAAAATGGCGAGGTGCGAAAATTGCCTCGGGGGATATCATAGTTGTAGGAAAGTATGCTCCCCGCGGGCTTTCTGCTGTGATCGATCAAAGCAATTAGCATAATCCCTTCCCAGAGATGTCAACACCTGTCCTGAGACATAAACAACAGGTCAATTAATGGACTGGTTACACTTCGCTTGAGGGCGGGAAAAAAGCGAAGTGGTCAATCTGAAGGCGACTTAAACTTCGCCGTCGGCTAAAAAAAAAGCGAAGTCACGGAGGAAAAAACGCCTTTGTCGCCGATTTCGCCCTCCAGAATGAACACTGTTTAAGTGGATTAGTGGCAAAAGATAATAAATCTGTCACAATTCCTACAATAAATGGCAATTTTATTATTTTAAGGTACCTTATGAGGCTAAAATCTGAAAATGTATCGGTACTGACATTTCTACATGACGCGACTCTAGGAGGAGTCTTACTTTGTATCGAAAGCCTGAGAACCTGTAAATTTTGTACGCGATGATGGATTTTACAATCTGAAACTGAAATATTACAGAAATTTGTGGAATTCAGCATTTATTATATTATTTTGCTAAACATGGTGTAAATCCCACCCATTTTTCTTCATTAATTCAGATGAAATCACTATGCAATGGCATACATTTGTAAATCAACACATTAATTTGGTATTTTGTTAGAGATAATGGTATAATCCACTGAAATATATAATATTCTGGTGTGTGATTCAGTTTGTCTTGCTGTTGCCCAAACTTGAATGTTAATATTAGTTGGCTTTAAAACTGCTACAGGCATATGGGGTAAGCTTAGTTTTTGAGTCATTACTTCAATTTTGTTGTTTTTTTCTGCCATTTTATAGCCAAACTGTATATTTTATTGGACATTGTGCATGTAAATGTGCTCCAAAGCAGCCTTATGGTCTCTTTTGTGCCTCAAAATTGTTGGAATTTAACAGAATGTCTGTTTCTCCATGAAAAATGAAGAAATTTCATGCTTGAGTGATTTTGATATCTACACCCCACATTATGTGTATATTTTAGTTTGGTATATAGAAGGCAATGTTTAAAAACTTGATTTGATGGAAATGTACCAAACGGTTCATTTATTTTGGCATTTTTTTAGTTTTTTAACGCGTGTTAAAATTCTTGATTTCTATTAGCCAAATGGTTCTATGCATGCAGGAAAAGATAATAGGCCCTTGCAAAAGCATCTGATTTTCCATTCGGTCAACCTTATTGGTCAGTTAGATGTATTCGCTAAATATTTTTGACAAATGTCAAAACTCATTTAGGTGTCAGACCAGTCAGGAAGTACTTCCGGGTAGTAGGGTGCTAAAATAGTTCTTTGAAAAAATCCAAAGTTTCTAGTTTGCATGTGTTTTTCCCAAGATTAGTTTTTATTTGATTGTTAAATCTAACCTGAGGTTAAAGTAGTATGTCTGTTGTCATGAATAATAAGTATTTTACTGTATTTGTCAGGATTATTTCTTTAGAGAGTATAAGCGCAGAGTTAGGTAGAGATGTGGTTTTGACAGATGTTTATTTCAAAACACACATAGTGTGAATGAATGATGCGAAATGTTGAAAAACTGAATCGGTGTTTTATTCCAGATATGGGACCGTTTGCTAGCCAAATGTGTTTAATACACAGAATAAAAGTGTATTTAATTGAACGAATGTTGTGGAACTTGTGACTGATCTCCAAATATAGCCTATATTGCATTGTGTTCAATGGGCTCATTTTCACCGTTCTGACACCTTCGGTAGGGCTACATCACAATGAATAGTAGTTATAAAAATAAATTGAAACGGACAAACGGTTAATTACTTACACGCAATATATACAAAATTATAGTATATTAAATCTGACATCATATTTAGAGGTTTACACAATGTATGACATCATGAAAAGTTAACCCCATTAAAGGAGTCAACTCTATTATGAAAAGCTCATGAATATTTAGTCCCGATTTTTTTTTCTTAATGTGAATTCCTAACATCACTTTCTACATTGACAGTGATAAAAAAAAAATCAAATGACAATTATTATTCAACAATTTTAGACAGTATTCAACCTGGTATTTATCAATTAATTTTCTGCATTTTTAACGTGAAATAACACCCCACCCCGCTTTTGCAAAAAAAGTCCCCGGGTTGATTTAATAGGGATTTTACGGTAATACAACATTCTATACATAATGTCAAACAGTCAGCCTGCAGAGGCTTGTGATGCATTAGGATAACATTTTACAGTTAATTTAACAAAAGTTTTCAATAACATGTCATCTTTGTCAGTTCCATGGCTGTCTTTGAATTGAATATAGGCGGTGTATTAAATGTATTTAAGAATATTGATAACATATAAAGGTATTTAACGCTACGTGTAAAGTAAATCCAATTAACAAATCATTACTGTTAATTGGCTGCAACTATTGTATCCAGTTTCTCATCAATTTTTTACCCTCGTACTTACTTCGATGATTTGTTATTGTTATAATGACATTATCTCAGATGCATTATTGATAATGACATTATCCCAGATGTGTTATTGATAATGACAGTATCATCTCAGATGCATTATTGATAATGACATTGTCTCAGATGATGCATTATTGATAATGACATTGTCTCAGATGCATTATTGATAATGATATTGTTGTCTCAGATAACAATGTTATTGATGATGACAGTATCATCTTAGATGCATTATTGATGATGACATTGTCTCAGATGATGCATTATTGATAATGGCCATATCTCAGATGCATTATTGATAATGACATTGTCTGAGATGCATTATTGATAATGACATGATCTCAGATGCATTATTGATAATGACATTGTCTTAGATGCATTATTGATAATGACATTGTCATGATGCATTATTGATAATGACCTTATCTCAGATGCATTATTGATAATGTCTTTATCTCAGATGCATTATTGATAATGACATTATCTTAGATGCATTGTTGATAATGACATTGTCTCAGATGCATTTTTATAAATGGCGTTATCTCAGATACATTATTGATAAGATAATGACATTATTTCAGATGTATTATTGATAATGACATGATCTCAGATGCATTATTGATAATGACATTGTCTCAGATACATTATTGATAATGACATTATCTCAGATGTATTATTGATAATGACATGATCTCAGATGCATTATTGATAATGACATTATTTCAGATGTATTATTGATAATGACATGATCTCAGATGCATTATTGATAATGACATTATTTCAGATGTATTATTGATAATGACATGATCTCAGATGCATTATTGATAATGACATTATCTCAGATGTATTATTGATAATGACATATCAGATACATTATTGATAATGACATTATTTCAGATGTATTATTGATAATGACATGATCTCAGATGCATTATTGATAATGACATTATTTCAGATGTATTATTGATAATGACATGATCTCAGATGCATTATTGATAATGACATTATCTCAGATGTATTATTGATAATGACATATCAGATGCATTATTGATAATGACATTATTTCAGATGTATTATTGATAATGACATGATCTCAGATGTATTATTGATAATGACATTATTTCAGATGTATTATTGATAATGACATGATCTCAGATGCATTATTGATAATGACATTATTTCAGATGTATTATTGATAATGACATGATCTCAGATGTATTATTGATAATGACATTATTTCAGATGTATTATTGATAATGACATGATCTCAGATGCATTATTAATAATGACATTGTCTCAGATGCATTATTTATAAATGGCATTATCTCAGATACATTATTGATAAGATAATGACATTATTTCAGATGTATTATTGATAATGACATGATCTCAGATGCATTATTGATAATGACATTGTCTCAGATGCATTATTGATAAATGGCATTATCTCAGATGCATTATTGATAATGACATGATCTCAGATGCATTATTGATAATGACATGATCTCAGATGCATTATTGATAATGACATTGTCTCAGATGCATTATTGATAATGACATGATCTCAGATGCATTATTGATAATAACATTATCTCAGATGCATTATTGATAATGACATGATCTCAGATGCATTATTGATAATGACATTGTCTCAGATGCATTATTGATAATGACATGATCTCAGATGCATTATTGATAATGACATGATCTCAGATGCATTATTGATAATAACATTATCTCAGATGCATTATTGATAATGACATGATCTCAGATGCATTATTGATAATGACATGATCTCAGATGCATTATTGATAATAACATTATCTCAGATGCATTATTGATAATGACATGATCTCAGATGCATTATTGATAATGACATTGTCTCAGATGCATTATTGATAATGACATGATCTCAGATGCATTATTGATAATAACATTATCTCAGATGCATTATTGATAATGACATGATCTCAGATGCATTATTGATAATAACATTATCTCAGATGCATTATTGATAATGACATGATCTCAGATGCATTATTGATAATGACATTGTCTCAGATGCATTATTGATAATGACATGATCTCAGATGCATTATTGATAATGACATGATCTCAGATGCATTATTGATAATAACATTATCTCAGATGCATTATTGATAATGACATGATCTCAGATGCATTATTGATAATGACATGATCTCAGATGCATTATTGATAATAACATTATCTCAGATGCATTATTGATAATGACATGATCTCAGATGCATTATTGATAATGACATTGTCTCAGATGCATTATTGATAATGACATGATCTCAGATGCATTATTGATAATAACATTATCTCAGATGCATTATTGATAATGACATGATCTCAGATGCATTATTGATAATGACATTGTCTCAGATGCATTATTGATAATGACATGATCTCAGATGCATTATTGATAATGACATGATCTCAGATGCATTATTGATAATAACATTATCTCAGATGCATTATTGATAATGACATGATCTCAGATGCATTATTGATAATGACATGATCTCAGATGCATTATTGATAATAACATTATCTCAGATGCATTATTGATAATGACATGATCTCAGATGCATTATTGATAATGACATTGTCTCAGATGCATTATTGATAATGACATGATCTCAGATGCATTATTGATAATGACATTGTCTCAGATGCATTATTGATAAATGGCATTATCTCAGATACATTATTGATAATAACATTATCTCAGATGCATTATTGATAATGACATGATCTCAGATGCATTATTAATAATGACATTGTCTCAGATGCATTATTGATAATGACATGATCTCAGATGCATTATTGATAATGACATTGTCTCAGATGCATTATTGATAAATGGCATTATCTCAGATACATTATTGATAATAACATTATCTCAGATGCATTATTGATAATGACATGATCTCAGATGCATTATTAATAATGACATTGTCTCAGATGCATTATTGATAATGACATGATCTCAGATGCATTATTGATAATGACATATCAGATGAATTATTGATAATGACATTATCTCAGATGCATTATTGATAATGTCATTATCTCAGATGCATTATTGATAATGTCATTATCTCAGATGTATTATTGATAATGACATTATCTCAGATATGTTATTATCATGGATACATTATCTCAGATGCATTATTGATAATGGCATTATCTCAGATGCATTGTGATAATGATATTGTCTCAAATGCATTATAATTATAATGACATTATCTCATCTCATATTCATTATAATGACACAATCTCCTGTTCCTTTTTCAGATTAAGTCTCACCTGAAAGACGACATTCCTGCAGTTGCACGTGCGGCCGAGATTGCCGTGCGCGTCATAGAGTGGAAACCATAGTTAACCGACAGAGTGTCGTACTCATGCATCTTGTCATCCAATCAAAATAGAAATGAGATTTTAACTGAATTGTCCTAAACAGCCGTGCAGTTTATCATCATCGTGAAAAATTATATGGAAAACGATCAAGCTGTCCTTGCATTGACAGAATGCAAATTAGTTCTGTGTGTGTCATTATATATTTTAAAAATAAAACATTTAATTGCACTTTCAGTTTGTTAAGAACTTAATGAAAACATTTTATAAAAAAAAAGAAAAGAGATTTTCGTTATTTATCAGTAACAGTTTGTTGCTGTAATCAAAATAAGAATGGTTTGAATGATATGGAAATCAGCACCTTTTTTTTTTATATAGATTGTTTATATACTGCACCTATCAGTATTTTAATTGATGTATACTTTACTCCTCTAAACAATTTAAGGACCATGTTTAGATTTTGTAATTTGTTATAGTGCTGTAATTGAGCAATTTATTGTATTTTTGCACTTTTTAAGCTTAGTTGGAGTCTTTTACAGTTGTTACATTACACGCATTTGTGTTAACGTTTTATATGAATACGAAATACATAATATTAAAGATTAATATTACTGTTCTATTTTTTGGTCCTTAAATTATTTTGACGAGTATATTTTATATCCTTTACTCATGTTCCAATTTGATTTTACAAACAAGCTATATAATTTAAAGAAGAATCTTGGTTCAGTAATTCGGAAATAAATTGTTGGTTACCGTAATAGTATGCTTTAAAGTATAACTGTGATACTACTTTGTTATTTGAAAATTTGTACATAAAATACAAGATTTATTATGTAACGTTTTTATGTTTTATGTTGTTTTTTAATATTCCATTTGGCATCTCATAACTACTTTAATAAATCATAATAGAAAATAATCATAGATAATAATTCCGTGCTTTACTCACTGTGTATATAAATACACATGCATGCTTTTAAACAATTAGTACATTTTCTATTCTTTCAAGGCAGATTATAGAAAGTTTTAAATTACTTGAAAGTATGATGCTTTCAAAGAGAAGAATGAGTAGAATAGTGGCCAGGTTAAACTGAATTAAAATGGCTTTTATAGTCGCACCAACACTTAAGATTATACAGCGACTTTTCCAGCTGGTGGAGAAAGACCCCAGGTGCCCCTCCGTGCAATTTTCGTGCACGGGCGGGTACCTGGGTAGAACCACTGACGTTCTTCAAGTGGCCATGTTCAAGTAATAGTGTACGTTTCTCACTCTATAATTGTTTACAAGAAGCATACTTGATGCTATTGTAGAGAAATTTTCTCGGTATAACTCCCCAAAAATATCAGTACAAAATTGTCATCTATGTCATGCAGATGTTTTACTCAAAATGGCATATTTTGTTAGGAAAAATAAAAAAGCTTGTTACATTATTTTGGTTAGTATTACCCTCCAAAAAATTAGACCCTTCCCCCTCTACCCCCACACCCCAAATAGCTGAACATTCATATGAGCCTATGTAGTACTCTCACCTCCATACACCCCAGCCCCCTTCCACTACAACCCGCCCTTCTGCAAATACCCACTACTACCACCCCACAAACCCCACCTGACTGTCTGTTTTCCCCTGTTGAATAGTGTAATTGCTTATATAGTTTTATTTGTTCTTTTTGACAATTTCTGAAACATATGCTCAAATTCAAAAGAAATAGCCACACCCAACTTTAATTACATTTTGTTGAATTTAAATATTTTATTTTTCTATATCTTTTTAAAGAATGTGGACTGATGAAAATCCTAATTAAAAAATCTTTTCAAAGTTTAAATGTTAAACAGATTTAATCCATAATATCTGTCGGCAAGGTCGTCAGCAATGAAATGCACCTTTCAGAAAAGATCACAGAAACTTTCAAAGACGTTTGCATCAATGATATCTACAAGAGTCAATGTTTTTGTATTACTGTTGCAATGTGATATAACCTAATGAAAAGATTCAAAATAACAAATTGAAATTTATCAGGTTTTGATTGAAAATGATGTTGCCTTTATTCATTAAAGGGACTCACGGCAATCTTGCTTTTATTTTCACCTAAAATTATTTTGAAATCAAAAATCCTTCCATGCTATTACTAAGGGGAAAGTTAAACACTTTAGAGGTTCTATATGAACTTCATTTAATTCAGCCCCGTGTGGTTCCGGGGGCCCCGTTTGGGGCAAAGAATAGGGCCACTGCAGATCCCGTTGGAGGGGAAGGCAGAGGGGTAGAACATCCCCAAATTCATGTTCATTTTATCATTTTTTGTTCATGCTCATTAAAGGTCTTCATCATGACACCTGCATTGTTTCAGGTGCCATCTCGCTCATATCACTACGGCAGTGGCAGAAAAACTATAACGTGGCTCCAGCGTAAATGGAGTGTCTACAATACAATTTGCAGCAACTCTGCAGTTCAGGGTAAGAAGGTTCTAGGCCCGTTCTCCATATTTTATCTTGATGTACATGGAGGATGAGCCTGGCATGTTCATTCCTGTTAGGCGCCATATAACCTTTCATGTGTTTGTTCATTCCTGTTAGGCGCCATATAACCTTTCATGTGTTTGTTCATTCCTGTTAGGCGCCATATAACCTTGAATGTGTTGGTGCACCTTAAAAGCCCAATTCAATTCAATTCATTTAATTAAAAAAATAACAGATTTTCATATAATTCTACATTTAGCCAATATCTTTGAAATCCCCGCAGTAAATACCCGATACTGATATTAAAAGGGATCCCATGGAATCAACAAACACAAACAAGAGAGAAAAGTAGCAGACTCGGTTTTATTGAGTCTTTTCATGAGAGGTAATGTAAGACGCAACACCTCTCATCCACTAGCACTGGATTAAGCGGTATTCTACTTTAAAGCCACACACATTGGACTTGATGAAGTCCCGAGTCAATGTGAACTGCCTATTTAAGCAGTTTTGTAGCAGTTGCTTAGCAGTTTCATCATTTTTTGGCAGTTTCTTAGCGGTCCTTATCAGTCCTGATCTTAGCAGTTTTCAAAAATGCTTATAAGTTGCAGAAATTGTTAAGAAACTGCTAGGAAAACTGCCATATTTCTTACTTGGCAGTTCTCATACTTACTTGCAACTTTGTAAGCAGTTCCTAAGCAGTTCTTTACAAGTTCTTTAGCAGTACTATATCCTGCATGACTATGAACAAAAATTTGATTATCTATTGACACCAATGTGATTCTGACAAGAGTGCAAGAAACACAGACACTAGCTGTCTTCCTTTTTTAGAATTTTGGAGGGAAAATGGCTCCTACAAAAGCACAGCAGTGCTTGAATATTTATGATTAAAAAGTAGGTGTTTTTGTGATTATACTTAAATGCCTTAACTGTCAAAAATCATTCAACAGGAACACGGCAATGATATGCACAACTACGCTTGGTACTGATCATCCCTGCAAAGTTTCATTGAAATTCGGCCAGGGGTTCAGGAGAACTAGTCCAGACAAAGTTTGTTTACTAAAACCTTTAAAGGGCCATAACTCTGCCAAAAAAATTCAACCGGAACACAGTGATGATATGCACAACTAGGCTTGATACCGATCATCCCTGCAAACTTCCATTAAATCCAGCCAAATGAAGTCCCTATCGTCCTAACGAGGCAAAATACAGCATTTTTAACTAAATCAAGGGTCATAGCTCTGGTGTATCTAGTCTGATCTTGTTGTTTTTCGAACTTGTCTGAGCTTTCATTGATATTAACAAGCTGTGCAAGTTTGGTAAAGATCAAATAATCAATAAAGGTGCTAGAGTGTTCACAAGACAGAATATTGCATTTTTCAGCAAATCAAGGGCCATATCTCCAGTGAAACTAATTCGATCTGGCTGGTTTTCAAACTTATCTGAGCTTTTATTGATATAAAGACCCTGGTAAAGTGTGGTAAAGATCCGATTAATAATGAAGGCCCTATCAAGTTCACAAGGCAAAAGTTAACGGACGGACGACGGACGGACAATGGACTACTCGTCATCCCACAAGCCTTTGGCCAGTACAGCTTAAACTGCTTAGGAACTGCCTTTCACTTTGACATGGGGTCTGCAATATTTTATGAATTGCTCAAGGTTTACAAAATGTCAGTCTGCAATATTTTATGAATTGCTCCATGCCTTCCAAATGCCTATCTGCAATATTTTATGAAATTCTCAAAGTATTCCAGATGCCAGTCTTCAATATGTTACGAATTGCTTTTGTTCATCCAAATGCCAATCTGCAATATATATGAATTGCTCTAGTCTTTCCAAATGCCCGTCTGCAATAAGTTATGTTTATGAGACAGCCATTGATAAGATGCTTCTAGAATAACATTTTGATCAACGATTATGTCATTCTTCACTATTCAATTTCAAAATCTGCTGCAATCATAAAAACATGATACCTTCATACTGTGATGCTGGGGAACATTTTATCATTTGTTTAGCATATTATCTACATTTCCAATCTTTGAGTTAATACTACATACATTATGAAATAAAGCAAGAAAACTGGTGGCTGGTATTTTATGTAAGATTTATTACCAGCCATAGTTCACTCAACATACTTTCGACATATTATTCAAAAATTAACAAACACTATCTAAAAACATGTCATGGATTTAAAAATGTTGAGATGAATTAATTTCAAACGAAAATATTATGTATCATTCTATAGTCTGTAATAAGATTAGATATGATGTGAACAATTTGGGCTTATTAAACCGCCTCCCCTACGATTCTATCTTTAAGCAAATATTCAATTAAGATCCATTACAGTCAGTGGCCTACACGTATCAAAAGCGGCCTGTCTCTTTCCCTTTTGATACCTGATCATATTTGAGTTGACATTTAACCCAAACAGTAAGTGCCTTCTTTTTTATTTTTGGTCTAGGCTTTATTACATCTGTTTAAAATTCATATTTTATAAACATCCATGAAATTAGTTTCTCAGGTTGCGAAAGACGATTTATATTACATCCTTAACCTTTTGACAAAAGTTTTAAATGGGGTCACATTGACAGGAACATCATTTTGCATAAGATTAGCTTTCCTATATTCAGGCGTCAATATTTGAAATAACAGACAACATGATTGCAGATTCTTTCCAATATTTGACATCAGCAAAAATGATCATGTTAACAAAAACTCACTTAAGGTTTTTTGTTTGTTAGCAGTATTTGATACAAAGTAACTTAAATTGCAGAAAACATTTTTTTAAATAAACAAATAAAAAATAATAAAAAGATATTGTGTGAAACTGGCAATTCTTTGGCATTATGTTTGAATTGCAAAATGAAATTGCTCTAGATTGTTTAATGAAAGGGTTTAGATTGTCATAATATCTTTCACGAGATGGGCAGAGAATGAGTGGAAAAAACATAACACGACTCCCATCTAGTGAAAGAATTCCATATAAACATACCCACCCATTAAAATTATCTATTTATTAAATTTAATATATACTGGCAGTCAATGAAAACACACCAGTAGAGTATATGGGCGTTAAATTTTATTGCTTAAGTAAATTATAATAATGAGTGCATATTAAACGAGTTGGCAAAATTATATAATGCGAGACTCTTAACGAGTATTATATCATTTTTGCTAATGAGTTTTATTAATTCAATAATGAATGAGAACGAATGTTAGATTCTATTTATCACATTACTCACATATCAACTTTTATTGCATTTTGCCTGTCGCTTTAACACTCGAAACCGACCTAAACCGTGGGAATTGGATCATAGTCATTATCGGTTTTTTTTTAACACTGCATACTAGGCTTATTTGCAGATTTATATAACTAGTGGTATATCGAAAATATAGAATGTTGTTATTCCACTCCCACACCGTAAGTTATGTGATAAATGCAAATACTGATTGTCTAAGAATTCCTAAACATGGTGAATAGTGTTCAATTAAAGTCACATGGGTAGAAAAGAGAAGTCACACATTTTAATATCGGGTATGTGGCCAACCATTTTACCATTCCAAGGACATCATCCCGATGTTACATTATTCCAGAAGAAAACGTCACTTGTAACTCTGGCTAAGTGTGGGCTGGCGTTATCTTGTTGGATAACGTAACGTCGGGATGATTGCCTAGGAACGGTAAAATGGTTGGCCATAACCGGTATAAAAATGTGTGACACCATGTTTAGGAATTCTGAGACAATCAGTGTTTGCATTTGTTAATTAATATCTTTTAATTTCAAAAATACTCTTAGTATTATCATAAATTACTTAAAGGGACAATGTCCGTAACTTTTAGCTTATACAACCCACACTAATTATGTTCCCAAACATTACACACCAAACATTATTGAATATTTACTAATTAAAAGCAAGATTGTTTGACGGAATTCAATTGCTGTACAAAAAAAAGAGAAACTGCTTCGTGCGTTTGAACTCACAGCTCAAACTAAAATTACACTCGCGGTAATAATAGTGACCGTGACAGCATAAAGTAAGTCGACATCGCTCCTAACTGAGCTAACCGGGCTATACATATAACGCAATACATACTATGGTGAAAACCTAATGCGCTAATGGAAGTCACGTGATCGCAGAAAAGGTAAATATGGTGGGTCCCACTTTATTTTCAAATAATAATTAAAGCTTCTTTTTTTTCATACTCACGAATGTATTACTACAGACTTCTTAGGGTCTTTGCTCATGTTTTCATGTATACATTTGAGCCGCAACACACGAAAATGTCCCTTCGGACGTTTAGACGACAACGTCATAAAGTAACAATTTATGACGTCGGTCGGTAATCAGTTAATTACTAATCAAATTTCTCGTCTCTTCTGTGTTTTACCTAATTAGTATATCATAGGGAATATGTTTTCTTATATAAATAGTTGATGCTATAGAAAATGGTAATTGTTTATGTTTTTTGATGTTATTTGACCAACGACGTTGTCCAAGACGCCGACATTGAAGTCAAAATTAATGGCGAGTATAATCTTTAATTTTCAAAATGAGATAAAATCATTTTTAATCAAGATATCAACATAAAATAAAGAGATTTTTAAAGAGAAAATCACCGTGTTTCATAAACATAAAGAAATATAAAATGTGAAAATTTTGTCTGAAGGGTCGTTTTCGTATGTTTCGGCTCATTTCATTGAATAAAAGTCAGATGGTTAAAAGTCAGAAGGTTTTTTGGTTATGCTCAATATCTGCTTACTTATGGACAGTGTCCCTTTAAGCAATAACATTAAACTCCCATATAATCAACTGGTGCGTTTTTATTGACCGACAATATATATTTTTAAATCATTTTGTGATAAACGCTGTAGCTGTGAGTTGTGACTAAATGCGTGTTAACTTCGTAAATGCTATTAATAGATTGTTAGTTAATGTCTATAAGCATTAGTTAAAAATTCTTCCAGTTTAAGTTAAAAAGTATGTGTGACATAATGTCTTTTTACAAAATATCCTTATCTTTGACTTATATAAATTTAATACAAAAACAATGACATTATTTTATTGAAAACTATAAGAACAAAATGTCCTGGTCAATTTTATATTATAATTGTTCATCAGAAAATGTTTTTCTTTAAAAAAAAACAATGGCAGTTATGATTGTTTATCAGTTAAAGAGATGAAACATGCTTCAACTGAATGTCAAATACATGTTCAAAGTTATATATGAAAGAGAAATGTACGTGACTCTTAAATTAGTTTCAAATGTCCAATCTCTGTTTTTGATTTCTTTTCACCAATTTTCAGTCCAGTCTTCTTGTTTTTCATAACAATCACTCTATTCTTAATATTTAGTCCAATCTCCCTATTTGTGAGTCCAATCTCCCTATTTGTGAGTCCAATCTCCCTATTTGTGAGTCCAATCTCCCTATTTGTGAGCCCAATCTCCCTATTTGTGAGTCCAATCTCCCTATTTGTGAGTCCAATCTCCCTATTTGTGAGTCCAGTCTCCCTAATTGTGAGTCTAGTCTCCCTATTTGTGAGTCCAGTCTCCCTATTTGTGAGTCAAGTCTCCCTATTTGTGAGTCCAGTCTCCCTATTTGTGAGTCCAACCTCCCTATTTGTGAGTCCAGTCTCCCTATTTGTGAGTCCAGTCTCCCTATTTGTGAGTCCAATCTCCCTATCTGTGAGTCCAGTCTCCCTATCTGTGAGTCCAGTCTCCCTATCTGTGAGTCCAGTCTCCCTATTTGTGAGTGCAGTCTCCCTATTTGTGAGTCCAGTCTCCTTATTTGTGAGTCCAGTCTCCCTATTTGTGAGTGCAGTCTAACTATTTGTGAGTCCAGTCTCCCTATTTGTGAGTCCAGTCTCCCTATTTGTGAGTCCAGTCTCCTTATTTGTGAGTCCAGTCTCCCTATTTGTGAGTCCAGTCTCCCTATTTGTGAGTCCAGTCTCCCTATTTGTGCATCCAGTCTCCCTATTTGTCAGTCCAGTCTCCCTATTTGTCAGTCCAGTCTCCCTATTTGTCAGTCCAGTCTCCTTTTTTTTCATTCTAATCACCCTATTTATAATCCATTTTACCTGTGTTTGAGTCCAATCTCCATATTTTCCAGTCTAGTTTCTCTATTTTTCAGTCCAATCTCCCTATTTTTCAGTCCAGTCTCTCTATTTTTCAGTTCAATTTCCCTATTATTCAGTCCAATCTCCCTATTATTCAGTCCAATCTTCATACCATTCAGCCCAATCTCCCTATTATTCATCCAATCTTCATATCATTCAGTCCAATCTCCCTATTATTTAGTCAAATCTTCATATCATTCAATCCAATTTCCCTATTATTTAGTCCAATCTCCCTATCATTCAATCCAATCTCCCTATTATATTCAATCCAATCTCCCTATTATTTAGTCCAATCTTCATATCATTCAATCCAATTTCCCGATTATTTAGTCAAATCTCCCATCATTCAATTCAATCTCCCTATTATTTAGTCCAATCTTCATATCATTCAATCCAATCTCCCTATTATTCAGTCCAATCTTCATATCATTCAATCCAATCTCCCTATTAGTTAGTCCAATCTCCCTATTATTTAGTCCAATCTTCATATCAGTCAATCCAATCTCCCTATTATTTAGTCCAATCTTCATATCATTCAATCCAATTTCCCTATTATTTAGTCCAATCTCCCTATTATTCAGTCCCATCTCCCTATTATTTAGTCCAATCTTCATATCATTCATTCCAATCTCCCTATTATTCAGTCCATTCTCCCTATTATTCAGTCCAATCTCCCCATTATTCAGTCCAATCTCCCTATTATTCAGTCCAATCTCCCTATTATTCATCCAATCTTCATATCATTCAGTCCAATCTCCCTATTATTTAGTCCAATCTTCATATCATTCATTCCAATCTCCCTATTATTTAGTCCAATCTTCATATCATTCAGTCCAATCTCCCTATCATTCAGTCCAATCTTCATATCATTCAGTCCAATCTTCATATCATTTAGTCCAATCTACCTATTTGTCAGTCCAATCTCCCTATTATTTAGTCCAATCTTCATATCATTCAGTCCAATCTCCCTATCATTCAGTCCAATCTCCCTATTTTTCAGTCCAATCTTCATATTTGTCAGTCCAGTCTCCCTATTATTTCGTCCAATCTTCCTTTTATTCAGTTCAATCTTCATATCATTCAGTCCAATCTACCTATTTGTCAGTCTAGTCTCCCTATTATTCAGTCCAATCTTCATATCATTCAGTCCAATATCCCTATTATTCAGTCCAATCTACCTATTATTCAGTCCAATCTTCATATCATTCAGTCCAATATCCCTATTATTCAGTCCAATATCCCTATTATTGAGTCCAATATCCCTATTATTCAGTCCAATATCCCTATTATTCAGTCCAATCTACCTATTTTTCAGGTGTAGCACACCCATTGCAATACAGGAAGTGTCGACCTGGGGTAGTCGCATAATGGCGTCAATAAATAATTCTCATTTCTTTTTGTAAAAAAAGGCATTTTCACTAATTTAAAGTGCTATTTTTGGTTTATATCACATTGTTGATCTATTTGTTACATTTTTCAAGCATTGCCATGTTAAAATTGTGAGTTTTTAATTTATTTTGCTTACATGGAAATGAGTGTATGAATACAATATTATGGCATCTCAGTGTTTATGTTTTTAAAGGGACCATTCATTCATGAGACAAGTTCTTTCTTAGAAGATATATGACCCCCATTTTTCTGTGGATTTTTTGGCAGCATATGTGTCATTTGTGATGAGAATGTAAGTTATTCATTTTTAATTTGGGCCTAGATATGAATGACAACATGGCATTTAAATTTTAACTCACACGCAACTCAATGCAACAATCAATGGGTGTGTTACACCTATAAGGCGGTATCTGTGAATTGTCATTTTCTCTCAGATTCTTACTTAACTGGCATTTTTCCTTTTGGAATGATTATTTATCTTCAAAAAAACACCTGACACTCTTTTAAAACCGGTTTTGAATTTTTTTTTGCTATTTTTCGCCGAGGAAAGCCGTAATTTGGAGTTTCAGATTTTTTAAGTCTTTAAATGATGACCTGGAGAAACATTTTCCACTAAAACTAGGCTTGTTTGATATCAACATGTAGATATGTGTATTTGTCATCATAATTTAGCACTACTATTTTTAAAATCCTGCTTTTATAGGTATGACACCAAAAATCCTTCCCCTTACCCCCTAAAATTGGGTTTACTGAGATAATGTCTGAGAGAACTGAAGGCAGAGTATGCTGCCCAATCATTAAAACTTGGCTTTTAATCACAAAGCTAGTACCAGACTTGCATTTAGGAGTATTTGTGATGCCTGTCTATTCATGTTGTGTTACAAAATTAAGGTATGATGCCACCAAAAGTGAAAAATTGCCTTGAAAATTGGATGCTGGCATGAAAATCAGCACATTTTTTGATAGTCGATTACTATATACTATTCATAAATTGTAAAGCGCAGTCGGGAGAGCGGAGCGTCACTAGCTAGTCTAGAATAGTTTTTAAAATGTTACACCTACGTGTTCGAATCTTGGAGACGACAACTTTTATTTACCTTTTTTATTTCATTCGGTAGGTGTATCATGGATACATTATCTCAGATGCATTATTGATAATAGCATTATCTCAGATGCATTATGATAATGATATTGTTTCAGATGCATTATAATTATAATGACATTATCTCATCTCAAATTCATTATAATGACACTATCTCCTGTTCCTTTTTTAGATTAAGGCTCACCTGAAAGACGACATTCCTGCAGTTGCACGTGCAGCCGAGATTGCCGTGCGCGTCATAGAGTGGAAACCATAGTTAACTGCCAGAGTGTCATACTCATGCATCTTGTCATCCAATCAAAACAGAAATGAGATTTTAAGTGAATTGTCCTAAACAGCCGTGCAGTTTTTTACATCATCGTGAAAATTTATATGGAAAAAGATCAGGTTGTCCTTGCATTGACAGAATGCAAATTAGTTCTGTGTGTGTCATTATATTATTTAACAATACAACATTTGATTGCACTTTCAGTTTGTAAAGAACTTAAAGGAAATGTAGCGACACAGCCAAACCATCTTTATTATTGAGAGTTCTGAAAAACTGGAATAAGGGTGAAAGAATTATCAAAATTGGATGATAAACAAAGAAGTTATGATCATTTGAAGTTTCTGTTGGAACGAATATGAAAGCGGCCATTTTGAGAGCTATGACATCACGGTTCTAAATGACCATATATGGAAAATTTATAAATATGAAAATTTACTGATTTATTGGGAAAAATTACAGCAACTGTAAGAAAAATATGTAATACTTAATGGCAATAATGCTTTTTATGACCAGTAAAAAAAATGCATTAATTTGCAGTGATTTTCTTCGTTTTAAATGATATTTATCAATATGGAACTATGACGTCTTAGTTCTAAAAATGGCGGCTCCCATATTCGTTTTAGAACAACATTTAAATGGTCATATCTTTTTTGTTTATCTTCCGATTTTGATAATTCTTTCAACCTTTTCCAAGTTTTTCAGAACTCTCAATAATAGAGCTTGTTTGGCTGTGTCGCTACATTCCCTTTAATGAAAACATTTTATAAAAAAAAAAAAAATGAGATTTTCGTTATTTATTAACAGTTTGTTGCTGTTATCAAAATAAGAATGGTTTGAATGATATGGAAATCAGCACCTTTTTTTTTTATATAGATTGTTTATATACTGCACCTATCAGTATTTTAATTGATGTATACTATACTCCTCTAAACAATTTAAGGACCATGTTTAGATTTTGTAATTTTTTAAAGTGCTGTAATTGAAGAATTTATTGTATTTTTGCACTTTTTAGGTTTAGTTGCAGTCTTTTACATTTGTTACAGTACACACATTTGTATTAAATTTTATATGAATATGAAGTACATAATATTAAAGATTAATATTACTGTTCTATTTTTTGGTCCTTAACTTATTTTGATGAGTATATTTTATATCCTTTACTCATGTTCCAATTTGATTTTACAAACAAGCTATATAATTTAAAGAAGAATCTTGGTTCAGTAATTCGGAAATAAATTGTTCGTTACTGTAACAGTATGCTTTAAAGTATAACTGTGATACTACTTTGTTATTTGAAAATTTGTACATAAAATACAAGATTTATTATGTAACGTTTTTATGTTTTATGTTGTTTTTTAATATTCCATTTGGCATCTCATAACTACTTTAATAAATCATAATAGAAAATAATCATAGATAATAATTCCGTGCTTTACACACTGTGTATATAAATACACGTGCATGCTTTACACACTGTGTATATAAATACACGTGCATGCTTTGAAACAATTCGGTAGGACATTTCCGATTCTTTCAAGGCAGATTATAATTTTTTTTAAATTACTTGAAAGTATGATGCTTTCAAAGAGAAGAATGAGTAGAATAGTGGCCAGGTTAAATTGAATAAAAATGGATTTTATAGTCGCACCAACAGTTAAGATCATATGGCCATTACCATTGGTAAAGAAAGACCTCAGGTACCTGGGTACGGGCGGGTACCTGGGTAGAACCACTGACGTTCTTCAAGTGGCCATGTTCAAGTAAAAGTGTAAGTTTCTATTGTTTACAAGAAGCATACATGATACTATTGTAGAGAAATATCCTCGTTATAACTCCCCAAAAATATCAATACAAAATTGTCATCTATGTCATGTAGATGTGTTACACAAAATGGCATAATTTGTTAGGAAAAATAAAAAAAGCTTGTTACATTATTTTGGTTAGTATTTTGTAACCCTCCAAAAAATCAGACCTTTCCCCCTCTACCCCCACACCCCAAATAGCTGAACATTTTAGATCACAAAACAAAGCTGCTAAATTACTCCCCATCTGCGATGAAAACATTATGATCCCTATAACCTAATAAAAATAGTATGAGCCTATGTAGCACCAGCATGTGAGAATACCACCTCCACACACCCCAACCCCCTTCCACTACAACCCCGCCCTTCTGCAAATACCCACTACTACCACCCCACAAACCCCACCTGACTGTCTGTTTCCCCCTGTTGAATAGTGTAATTGCTTATATAGTTTTATTTGTTCTTTTTGAAGATTTCCGAAACATATGCTCAAATTCAAAAAAAGTAGCCACACCCAACTTTAATTACATTTTGTTGAATTTAAATATTTCATTTTTCTATATCTTTTTAAAGAATGTGGACCGATGAAAATCCTAATTAAAAAATCTTTTCAAAGTTTAAATGTTAAACAGATTTAATCCATAATATCTGTCGGCAAGGTCGTCAGCAATGAAATGCACCTTTCAGAAAAGATCACAGAAACTTTCAAAGACGTTTGCATCAATGATATCTACAAGAGTCAATGTTTTTGTATTACTGTTGCAATGTGATATAACCTTATGAAAAGATTCAAAATAACAAATTGAAATTTATCAGGTTTTGATTGATATTGCCTTTATTCATTAAAGGGACTCACGGCAATCTTGCTTTTATTTTCACCTAAAAATATTTTGAAATCAAAAATCTGTCCATGGTATTACTCAAGGAAAAGTTAAACACTTTAGAGGTTCTATATGAACTTGATTTAATTAAAAAAATAACAGATTTTCATATAATTCTATATTTAGCCAATATCTTTGAAATTCCCGCAGTAAATACCTGGTTATGATATTAAAAGGGATCGCATAGAATCAACAAACACAAACAAGAGAGAAAAGTAACAGACTCGGTTTTATTGAGTCTGTTCATGAGGGATAATGTAAGAAGCAACACCTCTCATCCACTAGCACTGGATTAAGCAATATTCTACTTTAAAATCACACACATTGGACTTGATGAAGTCCTGAGCCAATGTGAACTGCCTATTTAAGCAGTTTTGTAGCAGTTTCATCATTTTTAGCAGTTTCTTAGCAGTTCTTAACAGTCCTGATCTTAGCAGTTTTTGACTGCTTATAAGATGCAGAAACTGTTAAGAAACTGCTAGGAAAACTGCCATATTTCTTACTTGACAGTTCTCATACTTACTTGCAACTTTGTAAGCAGTTCCTAAGCAGTTCTTTACAAGTTCTTTAGCAAGTCTGGTAAAGATCAAATGATAAATAAAGGTGCTAGAGTGTTCACAAGACAGAATATTGCATTTTTCAGCAAATCAAGGGCCATATCTCCGGTGAAACTAATTCGATCTGGCTGGTTTTCTAACTTATTCGAGCTTTCATTGATATAAAGACCCTGGTAAAGTGTGGTAAAGATCCGATTAATAATGAAGGCCCTATTGAGTTAACAAGGCAAAAGTTAACGGACGGACGACGGACGGACAAAGGACTACTCGTCATCCCATAAGCCTTCGGCCAGTACAGCTTAAAACTGCTTAAGGACTGCCTTTCAGTTTGACATGGGGTCTGCAATATTTTATGAATTGCTCAAGGTTTACCAAATGTCAGTCTGCAATATTTTATGAATTGCTCCATGCCTTCCAAATGCCTATCTGCAATATTTTATGAAATGCTGAAAGTATTCCAAATGCCAGTCTTCAATATGTTATGAATTGCTTTAGTTTATCCAAATGCCAGTCTGCAATATATATGAATTGCTCTAGTCTTTCCAAATGCCCAGTCTGCAATAAGTTATGTTTGATGAGACAGCCATTGATAAGATGCTTCTAGAATAACATTTTGATCAACGTTTATGTCATTCTCCACTATTCAATTTCAAAATCTGCTGCAATCATAAAAACATGATACCTTCATACTGTGATGCTGGGGAAGATTTTATCATTTGTTTAGCATATTATCTACATTTCCCATCTTTGAGTTAATACTACATACATTATAAAATAAAGCAAGAAAACTGGTGGCTGGTATTTTATGTAAGATTTATTACCAGCCATAGTTCACTCAACATACTTTTGACATATTATTCAAAAATTAACACACACTATCTAAAAACATGTCATGGATTTAAAAATGTTGAGATGAATTAATTTCAAACGAAAATATTATGTATCATTCTATAGTCTGTAATAAGATTAGATATGATGTGAACAATTTGGGCTTATTAAACCGCCTCCCCTACGATTCTATCTTTAAGCAAATATTCAATTAAGATTCATTACAGTCAGTGGCCTACACATATCAAAAGCGGCCTGTCTCTTTCCCTTTTGATACCTGATCATATTTGAGTTGACATTTAACCCAAACAGTAAGTGCCTTCTTTTTTATTTTTGGTCTAGGCTTTATTACATCTGTTTAAAATTCATATTTTATAAACATCCATGAAATTAGTTTCTCAGGTTGCGAAAGATGATTTATATTACATCCTTAACCTTTTGACAAAAGTTTTAAATGGGGTCACATCGACAGGAACATCATTTTGCATAAGATTAGCTTTCCTATATTCAGGCCTCAATATTTGAAATAACAGACAACATGAATGCATATTCTTTCCAATATTTGACATCAGCACAAATGATCATGTTAACAAAAAACTCACTTAAGGTTTTTTGTTTGCTAGCAGTATTTGATACAAAGTAACTTAAATTGCAGAAAACATTTTTTTAAATAGACAAATAAACAAATAAAAAGATATTGTGTGAAACTGGCAATTCTTTGGCAGTATGTTTGAATTGCAAACTGAACTTGCTCTAGATTATTTAATAAAAGGGGTTAGATTGTCATGAATTCTTTCACGAGATGGGCAGAGCATGAGTGGAAAAAACAACACGCTCCCATCTAGTGAAAGAATTCCATATAAACATACCCACCCATTAAAATTATCTATTTATTAAATTTAATATATACTGGCAGTCAATGAAAATGCACCAGTAGAGTATATGGGCGTTAAATATATTGCTTAAGTAAATTATAATAATGAGTGCATATTAAACGAGTTGGCAAAATTATATAATGCGAGGCTCTTGCCGAGCATTATATCATTTTTGCTAACGGGTTTAATTAATTCAATAATGAATGAGAACGAATGTTAGATTCTATTTATCACATAACTCACATATCAACTTTTATTGCATTTTGCCTGTCGCTTTAACACTCGAAACCGACCTAAACCGTGGGAATTGGATCATAGTCATTATCGTTTTTTTTTAACACTGCATACTAGGCTTATTTGCAAACTTATATAACTAGTGGTATATCGAAAATATAGAATATTGTTATTCCACTCCCACACCGTAAGTTATGTGATAAATGCAAATACTGATTGTCTAAGAATTCCTAAACATGGTGAATAGTGTTCAATTAAAGTCACATGGGTAGAAAAGAGAAGTCACACATTTTAATATCGGGTATGTGGCCAACCATTTTACCATTCCAAGGACATCATTCCGATGTCACATTATTCCAGAAGAAAACGTCACTTGTAACTCTGGCTAAGTGTGGGCTGGCGTTATCTTGTTGGAATAACGTAACGTCGGGATGATTGCCTAGGAACGGTAAAATGGTTGGCCATAACCGGTATAAAAATGTGTGACACCATGTTTAGGAATTCTGAGACAATCAGTGTTTGCATTTGTTAATTAATATCTTTTAATTTCAAAAATACTCTTAGTATTATCATAAATTACTTAAAGGGACAATGTCCGTAACTTTAAGCTTATAAAACACACACTAATTATGTTCGCAAACATTACACACCAAACATTATTGAATATTTACTAATTAAAAGCAAGATTGTTTGACGGAATTCAATCGCTGTTCAAAAAAAAGAGAAACCGCTTCGTGCATTTGAACTCACAGCCCAAACTAAAATTACACTCGCGGTAATAATAGTGAGCGTGACAGCATAAAGTAAGTCGACATCGCTCCTAACTGAGCTAACTGGGCTATACATATAACGCAATACATACTATGGTGAAAACCTAATGCGCTAATGGAAGTCACGTGATCGCAGAAAAGGTAAATATGGTGGGTCCCACTTTATTTACAAATAATAATTAAAGCTTCTTATTTTTCAAACTCACGAATGTATTACTACAGACTTCTTAGGGTCTTTGCTCATGTTTTCATGTATACATTTGAGCCGCAACACACGAAAACGTCCCTTCGGACGTTTAGACGACAATGCATAAAATAACAATTTATGACGTCGGTCGGTAATCAGTTAATTACTAATCAAATTTCTCGTCTCTTCTGTGTTTTACCTAATTAGTATATCATAGGGAATATGTTTTCTTATATAAATAGTTGATGCTATAGAAAATGGTAATTGTTTATGTTTTTTGATATTATTTGACCAACGACGTCGTCCAAGACGCCGACGTCGACGTCAAAATTAATGGCGATTCTAATACACCCGCACTATATAGCCTAGTTTAAAATATCTCGTTATATTGAATGATATATCACTGTAACGTTTGCAACGTTAGGAGAATAAGCATTGCGCATTGCGCATTCCGCATTGTAACGTATGCAACGTTAGGAGAGCAAGCAAAGCAATGCGAAAGATTTCAGATGTTTGCGTTATTTTCACATTTTAGGGGCATTAGAATAGAAATAGAACATCGTTTACGGTGAATTATCTATAATATATCACGGTTTGTCGTTCAATTGTAAACAATAATTTCACTCGCCCTTCGGGCTCGTGAAATTAATGTTTACAATTGAACTCCAAACCGTGATATATTAAACGATAATTCACAGTAAACGATGTTCTATTTCTTAAGTATAATCTTTAATTTTCAAAATGAGATAAAATCATTTTTAATCAAGATATCAACATAAAATAAAGAGATTTTTAAAGAGAAAATCACCGTGTTTCATAAACATAAAGAAACATAAAATGTGAAAATTTTGTCTGAAGGTTCGTTTTCGTGTGTTTCGGCTCATTTCATTGAATAAAAGTCAGATGGTTAAAAGTCAGAAGGTTTTTTGGTTATGCTCAATATCTGCTTACTTATGGACAGTGTCCCTTTAAGCAATAACATTAAACTCCCATATAATCAACTGGTGCGTTTTTATTGACCGACAATATATATTTTTAAATCATTTTGTGATAAACGCTGTAGCTGTGAGTTGTGACTAAATGCGTGTTAACTTCGTAAATGCTATTAATAGATTGTTAGTTAATGTCTATAAGCACTAGTTAAAAATTCTTCCAGTTTAAGTTAAAAAGTATGTGTGACATAATGTCTTTTTTTACAAAATATCCTTATCTTTGACTTATATAAATTTAATACAAAAACAATGACATTATTTTATTGAAAACTATAAGAACAAAATGTCCTGGTCAATTTTATATTATAATTGTTCATCAGAAAATATTTTTCTTTGAAAAAAACCAATGGCAGTTATGATTGTTTATCGGTTAAAGAGATGAAACATGCTTCAACTGAATGTCAAATACATGTTCAAAGCTATATATGAAAGAGAAATGTACGTGACTCTTAAATTAGTTAACAAAATGTCCAAAATGTTCAATCTCTGTTTTTGATTTCTTTTCACCAATTTTCAGTCCAGTCTTCTTGTTTTTCATAACAATTGCTCTATTCTTAATATTTCGTCCAATCTCCCTATTGGTGAGTCCAATCTCCCAATTTGTGAGTCCAGTCTCCCTATTTGTGAGTCCAGTCTCCCTATTTGTGAGTCCAATCTCCCTATTTGTGAGTCGAGTCTACCTATTTGTGAGTCCAGTCTCCCTATTTGTGAGTCCAATCTCCCTATTTGTGAGTCCAGTCTACCTATTTGTGAGTCCAGTCTCCCTATTTGTGAGTCCAATCTCCCTATTTGTGAGTCCAGTCTCCTTATTTGTGAGTCCAGTCTCCCTATTTGTGAGTCCAGTCTCCCTATTTGTGAGTCCATTCTCCCTATTTGTGAGTCCATTCTCCGTATTTGTGAGTCCAGTCTCCCTATTTGTGAGTCCAGTCTCCCTATTTGTGAGTCCAGTCTACCAATTTGTGAGTCCAGTCTCCCTATTTGTGAGTCCAGTCTCCCTATTTGTGAGTCCAGTCTCCCTATTTGTGAGTCCAGTCTCCCTATGTGTGAGTCCAGTCTCCCTATTTGTGAGTCCAGTCTCCCTATTTGTGAGTCCAGTCTCCTTTTTTTTGCATTCTAATCACCCTATTTATCATCCATTTTACCTATGTTTGAGCCCAATCTCCGTATTTTCCTGTCAAATCTCTCTATTTTTCGGTCCAATCTCCCCATATTTCAGTCCAAACTCCCTATTTTTCACTCTAATCTCCCTATTAACTTTATTTGCCTCGTCATAGGTCTATGGAGGTTCGAGGCCATCCTCCATAAACCTTACAAATGTACATATAAAATGTTGCAGTTAGTCTGAAAAGACCCTTGAGCAAATCAATCAAATACAAATACAATTTAAACTATGTTTCTCGGTCATAGTGGACAGTGTGACTGTTTTCTTTGTTACCTCATATAGATATCCTATAAATATACACTACATCACATATCTGAAGACAACATGACAGTCAATCTAATTGTAAACATTCATCCATTCATGAGTCATAATTAAAATATATACCCCTACAGAATATAAACACTTAGCACTCTTTTCTTAGATTCAGTTTGTAATAACAATGAAACATATATAAATACGGAAATAATAAAATAAATCGTCAATCAAACATTTTGTTCATCTGCAGCTATATATCCAAGAGTTGCTTGTTATATTTAGACATCAACTAAACCATATTTATGGGTTATATGCTTGTTATAATTATAAATGTAAAATACTGTACTATATCTAGACGTATACGCGCGTTATTATTAGCGGAGAAAAAAAATGTATATACTAGCACACAAAAAATAAAAGTTACAACAAACATAACAACATAATTATATCTATATCTTCAGGTGCCTCTCTATTGAACATATATTGAACCATGCGAAATCTAAATTCGGGAAAATATATATTCAGAGAGGTCCCTCTAGAGCAAAGCAATAGATTATACAACATTTATCTACTTTAAGTGTACATCATGACTTATTCGTAGTATATAATTCCATTGTATTACACGTAACGTTAAATACGTCTAAATGCATGCTATAATCTGTAAGTGATTCTCTAAGTTCTCTATTGAACATATATGACCCGTGCGAAATCGAAAATTCGGGACAATATATGTTGAGATAAGTCCCTCTAGTACATAGTAATATACCCGACATATACATACTTTAAGCGCATGTTATACTTTATTATTATTTAAAACATATTTTGATCAAACAGAAAATAGTCATAAATAGTGATAAACACATAAATAACGATAAACACATTCACAAAACAAACATACACAACCGCATTGTATTATGATTAAAAGTATGCGATTATTACAACAATTAAGTCAGATCCTATCTTGTGAACAATGTATCATTCCTTACCTTAAAACTTTTATAAATATATTCAGCAATACTTTTTATATCCCGCGTGTTTGTTGATTGCAAAAGTTCAACAGCTTTAAACATGCTTTTCTCTCTAGAGGCCCAATTTTTTATGTTCTGTTTATCATTTATGTCGTTTAACATCAATTTATAAACACAATTTATATACTTTCTTTCGTCCGTATTAATAACCTTTAACCAATATTTGATAATAATATATTGTCTTCGTGTAGCATAATCTGTTCTACCTAGTTCCCCATAAATAAAATCATTTTGAGTTGATATTTTCACACCCAATAATTGTTTACAGAACTGCATATGCACTCGTTCAATTTGTTTAGCCTGACAGAAACCCCATACTTCACTTCCATAGTTAAGTATAGGTGTTACCAACTTATCAAATAATTCTAAATAATGTTTGGGTGTAATATTGGTAAAACTGTATAAATACTTATTAAGCTTAAACATAGCTTTTTGTGCTTCACCCGATAAGGTATTATTCAGTGCAATCTCCCTATTTTTCAGTCCAATCTCCCTATTTTTCAGTCCAATCTCCCTATTTTTCAGTCCAGTCTTTCTATTTTTCTATTTTTCAGTCCAGTCTCCCTATTTTTCAGTCCAGTCTCTCTATATTTCAGTCCAATCTCCCTATTTTTCAGTCCAATCTCCCTATTTTTCAGTCCAATCTCTCATTTTTTCAGTCCAATCTCCATATTATTCAGTCCTATCTCCCTATTTTTCAGTCCAATCTCCCTATTTTTCAGTCCAGTCTTTTTATTTTTCTATTTTTCAGTCCAATCTCCCTATTATTCAGTCCAATCTCCCTATTTTTAAGTCCAATCTCCCTATTTTTCAGTCCAATCTCCCTATTTTTCAGTCCAGTCTTTCTATTTTTCTATTTTTCAGTCCAATCTCCCTATTTTTCAGTCCAGTCTCTCTATATTTCAGTCCAATCTCCCTATTTTTCAGTCCAATCTCCCTATTTTTCAGTCCAATCTCTCAATTTTTCAGTCCAATCTCCCTATTATTCAGTCCAATCTCCCTATTTTTCAGTCCAATCTCCCTATTTTTCAGTCCAGTCTTTCTATTTTTCTATTTTTCAGTCCAATCTCCCTATTATTCAGTCCAATCTCCCTATTTTTCAGTCCAATCTCCCTATTTTTCAGTCCAATCTCCCTATTTTTCAGTCCAGTCTTTCTATTTTTCTATTTTTCAGTCCAATCTCCTTATATTCAGTCCAGTCGCCCTATATTTAGTTCAAGCTGTCGATATTTAGTTCAAGCTGCCGACATTTAGTCCAGTCTCCCTATTTGTGAGTCCAGTCTCCCTATTTGTGAGTCCAGTCTCCTTAGATGTGAGTCCAGTCTCCTTAGTTGTGAGTCCAGTCTCCCTATTTGTGAGTCCAGTCTCCTTCTTTTCCATTCTAATCACCCTATTTATAATCAATCTACCTATGTTTGAGTCCAGTCTCCGTATTTTCCAGTCTAGTTTCTCTATTTTTCAGTCCAATTTACCTATTTTTCAGTCCAATTTCCCTATTATTCAGTCCAATCTCCCTATCATTCAGTCCAATCTCCCTATCATATAGTCCAATCTCCCTATCATTCAGTCCAGTTTCCCTATCATTCATACCAATCCTCCTATTATTCAGTCCAATATCCCCATTATTCAGTCCAATATCCCTATCTTTCATTCCAATCCTCCTATTTTTCAGTCCAATATCCCCATTATTCAGTCCAATATCCCCATTATTCAGTCCAATATCCCCATTATTCAGTCCAATATCCCCATTATTCAGTTCAATCTCCCCATTATTCAGTCCAATCTCCATATTATTCAGTCCAATCTTTGTATAATTCAGTCCAATCTCCCTATTATTCAGTCCAATATCCCTATCTTTCATTCCAATCCTCCTATTATTCAGTCCAATCTCCATATCTTTCATTCCAATATTTGTATAATTCAGTCCAATCTCCCTATTGTTCAGTCCAATCTCCCTATTATTCAGTTCAATCTTCCTATTATTCAGTCCAATCTCCCTATCTTTCATTCCAATCCTCCTATTATTCAGTCCAATTTCCATATTATTCAGTCCAATCTTTGTATAATTCAGTCCAATCTCCCTATTGTTCAGTCCAATCTCTCTATTATTCAGTTCAATCTCCCAATTTTCCAGTCCAATCTCCCTATCATTCAGTCCAATCTCCCTATCATATAGTCCAATCTCCCTATCATTCAGTCCAATATCCCTATCATTCAGTCCAATCTCCCCATTATTCAGTCCAATCTCCTTAATATTCAGTAAAATCTTTGTATAATTCAGTCCAATCTCCCTATTATTCAATCCAATCTCCCTATCATTCAGTCCAATTTCACTATCATATAGTCCAATCTCCCTATCACTCAGTCCAATCTCCCTATTATTCAGTCCAATCTTTGTATAATTCAATGCAATCTCCCTATTATTCAGTCCAATCTTCATATCATGCAGTCCAATCTCCCTATCATTCAATCCAATCTCCCTATTATTTAGTCCATTCTTCATATCATTCAATCCAATTTCCCTATCTTCATATCATTCAATCCAATTGCCCTATTATTTAGTCCAATCTCCCTATCATTAAATCCAATCTCAGTATTATTTAGTCCAATCTTCATTTCATTCAATCCAGTTTAACTATTATTTAGTCCAATATCCCTATTGTTCAGTCCAATCTCCCTATTATATAGTCCACTATCCCTATTATTCAGTCAAACACCCCTTTTATTCAGTCCCATCTCCCTATTATTTAGTCCAATCTTCATATCATTCAGTCCAATCTCCCTATTATTCAGTCCAATCTCCCTATCATTCAGTCCAATCTCCCTATTTTTCAGTCCAATCTTACAATTATTCAGTCCAATCTCCCTATTAATCAGTTTAATCTCCCTATCATTCAGTCCGATCTCCCTATCTTTCATTCCAATCTCCCTATTATTCAGTCTAATATCACTATCATTCAGTCCAATCTCCCCATTATTCAGTCCAATATCCCTATTATTCAGTCCAATACCCCTATCATTCAGTCCAATATCCCTAGCATTCAGTCCAATCTTCATATAATTCAGTCCAATCTCTCTTTTTTCCAGTCCAATTTCCCTATTATTCAGTCCAATCTCCCTATTATTTAGTCCAATCTTTATATCATTCAATCCAATTTCCCTATTATTTAGTCCAATCTCCCTATCATTCAATCCAATCTCCCTATTATTTAGTCCAATCTCCCTATCATTCAATCCAATATCCGGATTATTTAGTCCAATCTTCATATCATTCAATCCAATTTCCCTATTATTTAGTCCAATCTCCCTGTCATTCAATCCAATCTGCCTATTATTGAGTCCAATCTGCCTATTTTCCAGTCCAATCTCTCTATCGTTCAGTCCAATCTCCCTATCATATAGTCCAATCTCCCTATCATTCAGTCCAATCTTCCTATCATTCAGTCCAATCTCCCTATTATTCAGTCCAATATCCCTATCAATCAGTCCAATCTCCCTAACTTTCATGCCAATCTCCCCATTATTCAGTCCAATCTCCCTATTGTTCAGTCCAATATCCCTAGCATTCAGTCCAATCGTCATATAATTCAGTAAAATCTCCCTATTTTCCAGTCCAATCTCCCTATTATTTAGTCCAATCTTTATATCATTCAATCCAATTTCCCTATTATTTAGTCCCAATCTCCCTATCATTCAATCCAATCTCCCTATTACTTTGTCCAATCTCCCTATCATTCAATCCAATTTCCCTTTTATTCAGTCCAATCTCCCTATTATTCAGTCCAATCTCCCAATTAGTCAGTCCAATCTTCATATCATTCAGTCCAATATCCCTATTATTCAGTCCAATGTCCCTATTATTCAGTCCAATCTCCCTATTAGACAGTCAAAAATCTTCATATCATTCAGCCCAATACCCCTATTATTCAGTCCAATATCCCTATTATTTAGTCCAATCTCCCAATTATTCAGGTCAATCTCCCTATTATTTAGTCTAATCTCCCTATTATATAGTCCACTCTCCCTATTATGCAGTCCACTCTCCCTATTATTCAGTCCAATCTTCATATCATTCTTTCCAATATCCCTATTATTCAGTCCAATCTCCCTATTATTCAGTCCAATCTTCATATCATTCAGTCCAATCTTCATATCATTAAGTCCAATCTTAATATTATTCAGTCCAATCTCCCTATTATTCAGTCCAATCTTCATATTATTCAGTCCAATCTCCCTATTATTCAGTCCAATCTCCCTAATATTCAGTCCAATCTTCATATCATTCGGTCCAATCTTAATATTATTCAGTCCAATCTCCTTATTATTCAGTCCAATCTTCATATTATTCAGTCCAATCTTCATATCATTCAGTCCAATATCCCTATTATTCAGTCCAATCTCTCTATTATTCAGTCCAATCTCCCTATTATTTAGTCCAATCTTCATATCATTCAATCCAATCTCCCAATCAATCAGTCCAATCTACCTATTTTTCAGTCCAGTCTCCCTATTATTCCGTCCAATGTCCCTTTTATTCAGTCAAATCTCCCTATTATTCAGTCCAATATCCCTATTATTCAGTCCAATCTCCTATTATTCAGTCCAATCTCCCTATCATTCAGTCCAATCTCCCTATTAGTAAGTCCAATCTTTATATCATTCAGTCCAATCTACCTATTATCCGATATCCCTATTATTCAGTCCAATGTCCCTATTATTCAGTCCAATCTCCCTATTATTCAGTCCAATCTTCATATTATTCAGTCCAATCTCCCTATTATTCAGTGCAATTTTCATATCATTCAGTCCAATCTCCCTATTTTTCAGTCAAATCTTCCTATCATTCTTTCCAATATCCCTATTATTCAATAAAATCTTCATATCATTCAGTCCAATCTTCATATTATTCAGTCCAATCTCCCTATTATTCAGTCCAATCTCCATATTATTCAGTCCAATCTCCATATCATTCAGTCCAATCTCCCTATCATTCAGTCCAATCTTCCTATCATTCAGTCCAATCTTCATATCATTCAATCCAATATCTCTATCATTCAGTCCAATATCCCTATTATTCAGTCCAATTTTCATATTATTCAGTCCAATATCCCTATCATTCAGTCCAATCTCCCTATTATTCAATCCAATCTCCCTATTATTCAGTCCAATCTCCCTATCATTTAGTCCAATCTTCAGATCATTCAGTCCAATCTCCCTATTATTCAGTCCAACTTCATATCATTCAGTCCAATCTCCCTATTATTCAGTCCAATCTTCATATCATTCAGTCCAATCTTCATATCATTCAGTCCAATCTCCCTTTCATTCAGTCCAACTTTCATATCATTCAGTCCAATCTGCCTATTATTCAGTCCAATCTTCATAATTATCATTCAGTCCAATCTCCTTATTATTCAGTCCAATCTTCATATCATTCAGTCAAATATCCCTATTATTCCGTCCAATCTCCCTATTATTCAATCCCATCTTCATATCATTGTGTCCAATATCCCTATTATTCAGTCCAATCTCCCTATTATTCAGTCCAATCTTCATATCATGCAGTCCAATCTTCATATCATTCAGTCGAATCTCCCTATTATTCAGTCCAATCTCCTTATCATTCAGTCCAATCTTCATATCATTCTTCCCAATATCCCTATTATTCAGTCCAATCTTCATATCCTTCAGTCCAATCTCCTTATTATTCAGTCCAATCTCCATATTATTCAGTCCAATCTTCATATTATTCAGTCCAATCTCCCTATTATTCAGTCCAATCTTTATATCATTCAGTCCAATCTCCATATTATTCAGTCCAATCTTCATATTATTCAGTCCAATCTCCCTATCATTCAGTCCAATCTTCATATCATTCTTTCCAATATCCCTATTATTCAGTCCAATCTTCATATCATTCAGGCGATTCTCCCTATTATTCAGTCCAATCTCTATATTATTCAGTCCAATCTTCATATTATTCAGTCCAATCTCTATATTATTCAGTCCAATCTTCATATTATTCAGTCCAATCTCCCTATTATTCAGTCCAATCTTCATATCATGCAGTCCAATCTCCATATTATTCAGTCCAATCTTCATATCATTCAGTCCAATCTGCCTATTATTCAGTCCAATCTTCATATCATTCAGTCCAATCTCCATATCATTCAGTTCAATCTTCATATCATTCTTTCCAATATCCCTATTATTCAGTCCAATCTTGATATCATTCAGTCCAATCTCCTTATTATTCAGTCCAATCTCCCTATTATTCAGTCCAATCTCCATATTATTCAGTCCAATCTCCCTATTATTCGGTGCAATTTTCATATCATTCAGTCCAATCTCCCTAATTTTCAGTCCAATCTTCCTATCATTCTTTCCAATATCCCTATTATTCAATCCAATCTTCATATCATTCAGTCCAATCTTCATATTATTCAGTCCAATCTCCCTATTATTCAGTCCAATCTCCATATTATTCAGTCCAATCTCCATATCATTCAGTCCAATCTCCCTATCATTCAGTCCAATCTTCCTATCATTCAGTCCAATCTTCATATCATTCAATCCAATATATCTATCATTCAGTCCAATATCCCTATTATTCAGTCCAATTTTCATATTATTCAGTCCAATATCCCTATCATTCAGTCCAATCTCCCTATTATTCAGTCCAATCTTCATATCATTCAGTCCAATATCGCTATTATTCAGTCCAATCTCCCTATCATTCAGTCCAATCTTCATATCATTCAGTTCAATCTTCCTATCATTCAGTCCAATCTTCATATCATTCAATCCAATATATCTATCATTCAGTCCAATATCCCTATTATTCAGTCCAATTTTCATATTATTCAGTCCAATATCCCTATCATTCAGTCCAATCTCCCTATTATTCAGTCCAATCTTCATATCATTCAGTCCAATCTCCCTATTATTCAGTCCAATCTCCCTATCATTCAATCCAATCTTTATATCATTCTTTCCAATATCCATATTATTCAGTCCAATCTTCATATCATTCAGGCGATTCTCCCTATTATTCAGTCCAATCTCTATATTATTCAGTCCAATCTTCATATCATTAAGTCCAATCTTAATATTATTCAGTCCAATCTCCCTATTATTCAGTCCAATCTTCATATTATTCAGTCCAATCTCCCTATTATTCAGTCCAATCTCCCTAATATTCAGTCCAATCTTCATATCATTCGGTCCAATCTTAATATTATTCAGTCCAATCTCCTTATTATTCAGTCCAATCTTCATATTATTCAGTCCAATCTTCATATCATTCAGTCCAATATCCCTATTATTCAGTCCAATCTCTCTATTATTCAGTCCAATCTCCCTATTATTTAGTCCAATCTTCATATCATTCAATCCAATCTCCCTATCATTTAGTCCAATCTTCATATCATTCAATCCAATCTCCCAATCAATCAGTCCAATCTACCTATTTTTCAGTCCAGTCTCCCTATTATTCCGTCCAATGTCCCTTTTATTCAGTCAAATCTCCCTATTATTCAGTCCAATATCCCTATTATTCAGTCCAATCTCCTATTATTCAGTCCAATCTCCCTATCATTCAGTCCAATCTCCCTATTAGTAAGTCCAATCTTTATATCATTCAGTCCAATCTACCTATTATCCGATATCCCTATTATTCAGTCCAATGTCCCTATTATTCAGTCCAATCTCCCTATTATTCAGTCCAATCTTCATATTATTCAGTCCAATCTCCCTATTATTCAGTGCAATTTTCATATCATTCAGTCCAATCTCCCTATTTTTCAGTCAAATCTTCCTATCATTCTTTCCAATATCCCTATTATTCAATAAAATCTTCATATCATTCAGTCCAATCTTCATATTATTCAGTCCAATCTCCCTATTATTCAGTCCAATCTCCATATTATTCAGTCCAATCTCCATATCATTCAGTCCAATCTCCCTATCATTCAGTCCAATCTTCCTATCATTCAGTCCAATCTTCATATCATTCAATCCAATATCTCTATCATTCAGTCCAATATCCCTATTATTCAGTCCAATTTTCATATTATTCAGTCCAATATCCCTATCATTCAGTCCAATCTCCCTATTATTCAATCCAATCTCCCTATTATTCAGTCCAATCTCCCTATCATTTAGTCCAATCTTCAGATCATTCAGTCCAATCTCCCTATTATTCAGTCCAACTTCATATCATTCAGTCCAATCTCCCTATTATTCAGTCCAATCTTCATATCATTCAGTCCAATCTTCATATCATTCAGTCCAATCTCCCTTTCATTCAGTCCAACTTTCATATCATTCAGTCCAATCTGCCTATTATTCAGTCCAATCTTCATAATTATCATTCAGTCCAATCTCCCTATTATTCAGTCCAATCTTCATATCATTCAGTCAAATATCCCTATTATTCCGTCCAATCTCCCTATTATTCAATCCAATCTTCATATCATTGTGTCCAATATCCCTATTATTCAGTCCAATCTCCCTATTATTCAGTCCAATCTTCATATCATGCAGTCCAATCTTCATATCATTCAGTCGAATCTCCCTATTATTCAGTCCAATCTCCTTATCATTCAGTCCAATCTTCATATCATTCTTCCCAATATCCCTATTATTCAGTCCAATCTTCATATCCTTCAGTCCAATCTCCTTATTATTCAGTCCAATCTCCATATTATTCAGTCCAATCTTCATATTATTCAGTCCAATCTCCCTATTATTCAGTCCAATCTTTATATCATTCAGTCCAATCTCCATATTATTCAGTCCAATCTTCATATTATTCAGTCCAATCTCCCTATCATTCTTTCCAATATCCCTATTATTCAGTCCAATCTTCATATCATTCAGGCGATTCTCCCTATTATTCAGTCCAATCTCTATATTATTCAGTCCAATCTTCATATTATTCAGTCCAATCTCTATATTATTCAGTCCAATCTTCATATTATTCAGTCCAATCTCCCTATTATTCAGTCCAATCTTCATATCATGCAGTCCAATCTCCATATTATTCAGTCCAATCTTCATATCATTCAGTCCAATCTGCCTATTATTCAGTCCAATCTTCATATCATTCAGTCCAATCTCCATATCATTCAGTTCAATCTTCATATCATTCTTTCCAATATCCCTATTATTCAGTCCAATCTTGATATCATTCAGTCCAATCTCCTTATTATTCAGTCCAATCTCCTATTATTCAGTCCAATCTCCATATTATTCAGTCCAATCTCCCTATTATTCGGTGCAATTTTCATATCATTCAGTCCAATCTCCTAATTTTCAGTCCAATCTTCCTATCATTCTTCTCCAATATCCCTATTATTCAATCCAATCTTCATATCATTCAGTCCAATCTTCATATTATAGTCAGTCAATCTCCTATTATTCAGTCCAATCTCCATATTATTCAGTCCAATCTCCATATCATTCAGTCCAATCTCCCTATCATTCAGTCCAATCTTCCTATCATTCAGTCCAATCTTCATATCATTCAATCCAATATATCTATCATTCAGTCCAATATCCCTATTATTCAGTCCAATTTTCATATTATCAGTCCAATATCCTATCATTCAGTCCAAGTCTCCTATTATTCAGTCCAATCTTCTATATCATTCATCCAATATCGCTATTATTCAGTCCAATCTCCCTATCATTCAGTCCAATCTTCATATCATTCAGTCCAATCTTCCTATCATTCAGTCCAAATCTTCAATATCATTCAATCCAATATATCTATCATTCAGTCCAATATCCCTATTATTCAGTCCAATTTCATATTATTCAGTCAATATCCCTATCATTCAGTCCAATCTCCTATTATTCAGTCCAATCTTCATATCATTCAGTCCAATCTTCCCTATTATTCAGTCCAATCTCCTATCATTCAATCCAATCTTTATATCATTCTTTCCAATATCCATATTATTCAGTCCCAATCTTCATATCATTCAGGCGATTCTCCCTATTATTCAGTCCAATCTCTATATTATTCAGTCCAATCTTCATATCATTAAGTCCAATCTTAATAATATTCAGTCCAATCTCCCTATTATTCAGTCCAATCTTCATATTATTCAGTCCAATCTCCCTATTATTCAGTCCAATCTCCCTAATATTCAGTCCAATCTTCATATCATTCGGTCCAATCTTAATATTATTCAGTCCAATCTCCTTATTATTCAGTCCAATCTTCATATTATTTCAGTCCAATCTTCATATCATTCAGTCCAATATCACTATTATTCAGTCCAATCTCTCTATTATTCAGTCCAATCTCCCTATTATTTAGTCCAATCATCATATCATTCAATCCAATCTCCCAATCAATCAGTCCAATCTACCTATTTTTCAGTCCCAGTCTCCCTATTATTCCGTCCAATGTCCCTTTTATTCAGTCAAATCTCCCTATTTATTCAGTCCAATATCCCTATTATTCAGTCCCAATCTCCTATTATTCAGTCCAATCTCCCTATCATTCAGTCCAATCTCCCTATTGTAAGTCCAATCTTTATATCATTCAGTCCAATCTACCTATTATCCGATATCCCTATTATTCAGTCCAATGTCCCTATTATTCAGTCCAATCTCCCTATTATTCAGTCCAATCTTCATATTATTCAGTCCAATCTCCCTATTATTCAGTGCAATTTTCATATCATTCAGTCCAATCTCCCTATTTTTCAGTCAAATCTTCCTATCATTCTTTCCAATATCCCTATTATTCAATAAAATCTTCATATCATTCAGTCCAATCTTCATATTATTCAGTCCAATCTCCCTATTATTCAGTCCAATCTCCATATTATTCAGTCCAATCTCCATATCATTCAGTCCAATCTCCCTATCATTCAGTCCAATCTTCCTATCATTCAGTCCAATCTTCATATCATTCAATCCAATATCTCTATCATTCAGTCCAATATCCCTATTATTCAGTCCAATTTTCATATTATTCAGTCCAATATCCCTATCATTCAGTCCAATCTCCCTATTATTCAATTCAATCTCCCTATTATTCAGTCCAATCTCCCTATCATTTAGTCCAATCTTCAGATCATTGAGTCCAATCTCCCTATTATTCAGTCCAACTTCATATCATTCAGTCCAATCTCCCTATTATTCAGTCCAATCTTCATATCATTCAGTCCAATCTTCATATCATTCAGTCCAATCTCCCTTTCATTCAGTCCAACTTTCATATCATTCAGTCCAATCTGCCTATTATTCAGTCCAATCTTCATAATTATCATTCATTCCAATCTCCCTATTATTCAGTCCAATCTTCATATCATTCAGTCAAATATCCCTATTATTCCATCCAATCTCCCTATTATTCAATCCAATCTTCATATCATTGTGTCCAATATCCCTATTATTCAGTCCAATCTCCCTATTATTCAGTCCAATCTTCATATCATGCAGTCCAATCTTCATATCATTCAGTCGAATCTCCCTATTATTCAGTCCAATCTCCTTATCATTCAGTCCAATCTTCATATCATTCTTCCCAATATCCCTATTATTCAGTCCAATCTTCATATCCTTCAGTCCAATCTCCTTATTATTCAGTCCAATCTCCATATTATTCAGTCCAATCTTCATATTATTCAGTCCAATCTCCCTATTATTCAGTCCAATCTTTATATCATTCAGTCCAATCTCCATATTATTCAGTCCAATCTTCATATTATTCAGTCCAATCTCCCTATCATTCAGTCCAATCTCCCTATTATTCAGTCCAATCTTCATATCATTCAGTCCAATCTCCCTATTATTCAGTCCAATCTTTATATCATTCAGTCCAATCTCCATATTATTCAGTCCAATCTTCATATTATTCAGTCCAATCTCCCTATCATTCAGTCCAATCTCCCTATTATTCAGTCCAATCTTCATATCATTCTTTCCAATATCCCTATTATTCAATCCAATCTTCATATTATTCAGTCCACTCATCATATCATTCAGTCCAATCTCCCTATCATTCAATCCAATCTTCATATCATTCTTTCCAATATCCCTATTATTCAGTCCAATCTTCATATCATTCAGGCGATTCTCCCTATTATTCAGTCCAATCTCTATATTATTCAGTCCAATCTTCATATTATTCAGTCCAATCTCTATATTATTCAGTCCAATCTTCATATTATTCAGTCCAATCTCCCTATTATTCAGTCCAATCTTCATATCATGCAGTCCAATCTCCATATTATTCAGTCCAATCTTCATATCATTCAGTCCAATCTGCCTATTATTCAGTCCAATCTTCATATCATTCAGTCCAATCTCCATATCATTCAGTTCAATCTTCATATCATTCTTTCCAATATCCCTATTATTCAGTCCAATCTTGATATCATTCAGTCCAATCTCCTTATTATTCAGTCCAATCTCCCTATTATTCAGTCCAATCTCCATATTATTCAGTCCAATCTCCATATTATTCGGTGCAATTTTCATATCATTCAGTCCAATCTCCCTAATTTTCAGTCCAATCTTCCTATCATTCTTTCCAATATCCCTATTATTCAATCCAATCTTCATATCATTCAGTCCAATCTTCATATTATTCAGTCCAATCTCCCTATTATTCAGTCCAATCTCCATATTATTCAGTCCAATCTCCATATCATTCAGTCCAATCTCCCTATCATTCAGTCCAATCTTCCTATCATTCAGTCCAATCTTCATATCATTCAATCCAATATATCTATCATTCAGTCCAATATCCCTATTATTCAGTCCAATTTTCATATTATTCAGTCCAATATCCCTATCATTCAGTCCAATCTCCCTATTATTCAGTCCAATCTTCATATCATTCAGTCCAATATCGCTATTATTCAGTCCAATCTCCCTATCATTCAGTCCAATCTTCATATCATTCAGTCCAATCTTCCTATCATTCAGTCCAATCTTCATATCATTCAATCCAATATATCTATCATTCAGTCCAATATCCCTATTATTCAGTCCAATTTTCATATTATTCAGTCCCAATATCCCTATCATTCAGTCCAATCTCCCTATTATTCAGTCCAATCTTCATATCATTCAGTCCAATCTCCCTATTATTCAGTCCAATCTCCCTATCATTCAATCCAATCTTTATATCATTCTTTCCAATATCCATATTATTCAGTCCAATCTTCATATCATTCAGGCGATTCTCCTTCTTATTCAGTCCAATCTCTATATTATTCAGTCCAATCTTCATATTATTCAGTCCCTATCATTCAGTCCAATATTGCTATTAGTCTGTCCAAATATCCCTATCATTCAAGTCCAATCCTCCCAATTATTCAGTCCAATCTTCATATCATTCTTTCCAATATGCCTATTATTCAATCCAATTTTCATATTATTCAGTCCAATCTTCCTATCATTCAGTCCAATCTTCATATCATTCAGTCCAATATCCCTATCATTCAGTCCAATCTCCCTATCATTCAGTCCAATCTGCCTATCATTCAGTCCAATATCCCTATTATTCAGTCCAATCTCCCTTGTATTCAGTCCAATCTCCCTATCATTCAGTCTAATCTCCCTATTATTCAATCCAATCTTCATATTATTCAGTCCAATCTCGCTATTATTCAGTCCAATCTTCATATCATTCAGTCCAATCTCCCTATTATTCAGTCCAATCTTCATATCATTCTTTCCAATATCCCTATTATTCAATCCAATCTTCATATTATTTCAGTCCAATCTACCTATTATTCAGTCCAATTTTCATATCATTCAGTCCAATCTCCCTATTATTCAGTCAAATCTTCATATTATTCAGTCCAATCTCCCTATTATTCAGTCCAATCTTCATATCATTCAGTCCAATCTCCCTATTATTCAGTCCAATCTTCGTATCATTCTTTCCAATAGCCTTATTATTCAATCCAATCTTCATATTATTCAGTCCAATCTTCCTATCATTCAGTCCAATCTGCCTATTATTCAGTCCAATTTCCCCTATCATTCAGTCCAATCTTCCTATCATTCAGTCCAATCTTCCTAGTATTCAGTCCAATCTCCCTATTATTCAGTCCAATCTTCATATTATTCAGTCAAATATCCCTATCATTCAGTCCATTCTCCCTATTATTCAGTCCAATCTTCATATCATTCTTTCCAATAGCCCTATTATTCAATCCAATCTTCATATTATTCAGTCCAATCTCCCTATTATTCAGTCCAATCATCATATTATTCAGTCCAATCTCCCTATTATTCAGTCCAATCTTCATATCATTCAGTCCAATCTCCCTATTATTATTTAGTCCAATCTTTATATCATTCTTTCCAATATCCCTATTATTCAATCCAATCTTCATATTATTCAGTCCAATCTTCATATCATTCAGTCCAATCTGCCTATCATTCAGTCCAATCTCCCTATTATTCAGTCCAATCTCCCTATCATTCAGTCCAATCTTCATATTATTTAGTCCAATCTCCCTATTATTCTGTCCAATCTTCATATCATTCAGTCCAATCTCCCTATTATTTAGTCCAATCTTCATATCATTCTTTCCAATATCCCTATTATTCAATCCAATCTTCATATTATTCAGTCCAATCTTCATATCATTCAGTCCAATCTGCCTATCATTCAGTCCAATGTCCCTATTATTCAGTCCAATCTCCCTATCATTCAGTCCAATCTCCTATCATTCAGTCCAATCTTCCTGTCATTCATCCCAATCTTCATATTATTCAGTCCAATCTGCCTATCATTCAGTCCAATCTGCCTATCATTCAGTCCAATCTGCCTATCATTCAGTCCAATCTCCCTATCATTCAGTCCAATCTGCCTATCATCAGTCCAATCTGCCTATCATTCAGTCCATCTCCCTATCATTCAGTCCAATCTTCCTATCATTCATCCAATCTTCATATCATTCAGTCCAATCTGCCTATCATTCAGTCCAATCTGCCTATCATTCAGTCCAATCTCCCTATCATTCAGTCCAATCTCCCTATCATTTAGTCCAAATCTCCCTATCATTCAGTTCAATCTCTCTATCATTCAGTCCAATCTCCCTATCATTCAGTCCATCTTCCTATCATTCAGTCCAGTCTCCCTATCATTCAGTCCAGTCTCCCTATCATTCAGTCCAATCTTCATATCATTCAGTCCAATATCCCTATTATTCAGTCCAATCTCCCTATCATTCAGTCCAATCTTCATATCATTCAGTCCAATATCCCTATTATTCAGTCCAATCTCCTATTATTCAGTCCAATAATATATCATTGAGTCCAATATCCCTATTATTCAGTCCAATCTCCTATTATTCAGTCCAATCTTCATATCCTTCAGTCCAATCTCCTTATTATTCAGTCCAATCTCCATATTATTCAGTCCAATCTTCATATTATTCAGTCCAATCTCCCTATTATTCCATCCAATCTTCATATCATTCAGTCCAATCTCCATATTATTCAGTCCAATCTTCATATTATTCAGTCCAATCTCCTAATCATTCAGTCCAATCTCCCTATTATTCAGTCCAATCTTCATATCATTATTTCCAATATCCCTATTATTCAATCCAATCTTCATATTATTCAGTCCACTCATCATATCATTCAGTCCAATCTCCCTATTATTCAGTCCAATCTCCCTATCATTCAGTCCAATCTCCCAATCATTCAGTCCAATCTCCCTATCATTCAGTCCTATCTTCCTGTCATTCATCCCAATCTTCATATCATTCAGTCCAATCTGCCTATCATTAAGTCCAATCTCCCTATTATTCAGTCCAATCTCCCTATCATTCAGTCCAATCTCCCTATCATTCAGTCCAATCTCCCTATCATTCAGTCCAATCTCCCTATCAATTCAGTCCCAATCTTCCTATCATTTCAGTCCGGTCTCTCCCCTATCATTCAGTCCAGTCTCCCTATCATCCAGTCCAATCTTCATATCATTCAGTCCATATCCCTATCATTCAGTCCAATCTCCCTATTATTCAGTCCAATCTTCATATCATTCAGTCCAATCTCCCTATTATTCAGTCCAATCTTCATATCATTCAGTCCAATCTCCCTATTATTCAGTCCAATCTTCGTATCATTCTTTCCAATATCCTTATATTCAATCCAATCTTCATATTATTCAGTCCAATCTTCTATCATTCAGTCCAATCTGCCTATTATTCAGTCCAATCTCCCTATCATTCAGTCCAATCTTCCAATCATTCAGTCCAATCTTCCTAGTATTCAGTCCAATCTCCCTATTATTCAGTCCAATCTTCATATTATTCAGTCAAATATCCCTATCATTCAGTCCATTCTCCCTATTATTCAGTCCAATCTTCATATCATTCTTTCCAATAGCCCTATTATTCAATCCAATCTTCATATTATTCAGTCCAATCTCCCTATTATTCAGTCCAATCTTCATATTATTCAGTCCAATCTCCCTATTATTCAGTCCAATCTTCATATCATACAGTCCAATCTCCGTATTATTATTTAGTCCAATCTTTATATCATTCTTTCCAATATCCCTATTATTCAATCCAATCTTCATATTATTCAGTCCAATCTTCATATCATTCAGTCCAATCTGCCTATCATTCAGTCCAATCTCACCCTATTATTCAGTCCAATCTCCCTATCATTCAGTCCAATCTCCCTATCATTCAGTCCAATCTTCCTGTCATTCATCCCAATATTCATATTATTCAGTCCAATCTGCCTATCATTCAGTCCAATCTGCCTATCATTCAGTCCAATCTGACTATCATTCAGTCCAATCTCCCTATCATTCAGTCCAATCTCCCTATCAGTCAGTCCAATCTCCCTATCATTCAGTCCAATCTCCCTATCATTCAGTCCAATCTCCCTATCATTCAGTCCAATCTCCCTATCATTCAGTCCAATCTTCCTATCATTCAGTCCAATCTGCCTATCATTCAGTCCAATCTGCCTATCATATCAGTCCAATCTGCTCTATCATTCAGTCTTATCTGCCTATCATTCAGTCCAATCTCCCGATCATTCAGTCCAATCTCCCTATCATTCAGTTCAATCTCCCTATCATTCAGTCCAATCTCTCGTATCATTCAGTCCAATCTTCATATCATTCAGTCCAGTCTCCCTATCATTCAGTCCAATCTTCATATCATTCAGTCAAATATCCCCTATTATTCAGTCCTATCTCCCTATCATTCAGTCCAATCTTCATATCATTCAGTCCAATATACCTATTATTCAGTCCAATCTCCCTATTATTCAGTCCAATCTTCATATCATTGAGTCCAATATCCCTATTATTCAGTCCAATCTCCCTATTATTCAGTCCAATCTTCATATCCTTCAGTCCAATCTCCTTATTATTCAGTCCAATCTTCATATTATTCAGTCCAATCTCCCTATTATTCCATCCAATCTGCATATCATTCAGTCCAATCTCCATATTATTCAATCAATCCTTCATATTATTCAGTCCACTCATCATATCATTCAGTCCAATCTCCCTATTATTCAGTCCAATCTCCCTATCATTCAGTCCAATCTCCCTATCATTCAGTCCAATCTCCCTATCATTCAGTCCAATCTTCCTGTCATTCATCCCAATCTTCATATCATTCAGTCCAATCTGCCTATCATTCAGTCCAATCTCCCTATTATTCAGTCCAATCTCCCTATCATTCACTCCAATCTCCCTATCATTCAGTCTAATCTTCCTATCATTCAGTCCAGTCTCACCTATCATTCAGTCCAGTCTCCCTATCATCCAGTCCCAATCTTCATATCATTCAGTCCAATATCCCTATCATTCAGTCCAATCTCCCTATTATTCAGTCCAATCTTCATATCATTCAGTCCAATCTCCCTATTATCAGTCCAATCTTCATATCATTCAATCCAATCTCCCTATTATCAGTCCAATCTCCCTATCATTCAGTCCAAAATCTTCATATCATTCAATCCAATCTCCCTATTATTCAGTCCAATCTCCCTATCATTCAGTCTAATCTTCATATCATTCAATCCAATCTCCCTATTATTCAGTCCAATCTCCCTATTATTCAGTCCAATCTTCATATCCTTCAGTCCAATCTCCTTATTATTCAGTCCAATCTTCATATCATTCTTTCCAATAGCCCTATTATTCAATCCAATCTTCATATTATTCAGTCCAATCTCCCTATTATTCAGTCCAATCTTCATATTATTCAGTCCAATCTCCCTATTATTCAGTCCAATCTCCCTATCATTCAGTCCAATCTCCCTATCATTCAGTCCAATCTCCCTATCATTCAGTCCAATCTTCCTGTCATTCATCCCAATCTTCATATCATTCAGTCCAATCTGCCTATCATTCAGTCCAATCTCCCTATTATTCAGTCCAATCTCCCTATCATTCACTCCAATCTCCCTATCATTCAGTCTAATCTTCCTATCATTCAGTCCTGTCTCCCTATCATTCAGTCCAGTCTCCCTATCATCCAGTCCAATCTTCATATCATTCAGTCCAATATCCCTATCATTCAGTCCAATCTCCCTATTATTCAGTCCAATCTTCATATCATTCAGTCCAATCTCCCTATTATTCAGTCCAATCTTCATATCATTCAATCCAATCTCCCTATTATTCAGTCCAATCTCCCTATCATTCAGTCCAATCTTCATATCATTCAATCCAATCTCCCTATTATTCAGTCCAATCTCCCTATCATTCAGTCTAATCTTCATATCATTCAATCCAATCTCCCTATTATTCAGTCCAATCTCCCTATTATTCAGTCCAATCTTCATATCATTCAGTCCAATCTCCTTATTATTCAGTCCAATCTCCATATTATTCAGTCCAATCTTCATATTATTCAGTCCAATCTCCCTATTATTCCATCCAATCTTCATATCATTCAGTCCAATCTCCATATTATTCAGTCCAATCTTCATATTATTCAGTCCAATCTCCTTATCATTCAGTCCAATCTCCCTATTCTTCAGTCCAATCTTCATATCATTCTTTCCAAGATCTCTATTATTCAATCCAATCTTCATATTATTCAGTCCACTCATCATATCATTCAGTCCAATCTCCCTATTATTCAGTCCAATCTCCCTATCATTCAATCCAATCTTCATATCATTCTTTCCAATATCCCTATTATTCAGTCCAATCTTCATATCATTCAGTCGAATCTCCCTATTATTCAGTCCAATCTCCATATTATTCAGTCCAATCTTCATATTATTCAGTCGAATCTCCCTATTAATCAGTCCAATCTTCATATCATGCAGTCCAATATCCATATTATTCAGTCCAATCTTCATATCATTCAGTCCAATCTCCCTATTATTCAGTCCAATCTTCATATCATTCAGTCCAATCTCCCTATCATTCAGTCCAATCTTCATATCATTCTTTCCAATATCCCTATTATTCAGTCCAATCTTGATATCATTCAGTCCAATCTCCTTATTATTCAGTCCAATCTCCCTATTATTCAGTCCAATCTTCATATTATTCAGTCCAATCTCCCTATTATTCAGTGCAATTTTCATATCATTCAGTCCAATCTCCCTATTTTTCAGTCCAATCTTCCTATCATTCTTTCCAATATCCCTATTATTCAATCCAATCTTCATATCATTCTGTCCAATCTTCATATTATTCAGTCCAATCTCCCTATTATTCAGTCCAATCTCCATATTATTCAGTCCAATCACCATATCATTCAGTCCAATCTCCCTATCATTCAGTCCAATCTTCCTATCATTCAGTCCAATCTTCATATCATTCAATCCAATATCTCTATCATTCAGTCCAATATCTCTATTATTCAGTTCAATTTTCATATTATTCAGTCCAATATCCCTATCATTCAGTCCAATCTCCGTATTATTCAATCCAATTTCCCTATTATTCAGTCCAATCTCCCTATCATTTAGTCTAATCTTCAGATCATTCAGTCCAATCTCCCTATTATTCAGTCCAACTTCATATCATTCAGTCCAATCTCCCTATTATTCAGTCCAATCTTCATATCATTCAGTCCAATCTTCATATCATTCAGTCCAATCTCCCTTTCATTCAGTCCAATCTTCATATCATTCAGTCCAATCTCCCTATTATTCAGTCCAATCTTCATATCATTCAGTCCAATCTCCCTATTATTCAGTCCAATCTTCATATCATTCAGTCCAATCTCCCTATTATTCAGTCCAATCTTCATATCATTCAGTCCAATCTCCCTATTATTCAGTCCAATCTTCGTATCATTCTTTCCAATATTCTTATTATTCAATCCAATCTTCATATCATTCAGTCCAATTTTCATATCATTCAGTCCAATCTGCCTATCATTCAGTCCAATCTCCCTATTATTAAGTCCAATCTCCCTTTTATTCAGTCCAATCTCCCTATTATCCAGTCCAATTTCCCTATCATTCAGTCCAATCTCCCTATCATTCAGTCCAATCTTCCTATCATTCAGTCCAATCTTCCTAGTATTCAGTCCAATTTCCCTATTATTCAGTCCAATCTCCATATTATTCAGTCAAATCACCATATCATTCAGTCCAATCTCCCTATCATTCAGTCCAATCTTCCTATCATTCAGTCCAATCTTCATATCATTCAATCCAATATCTCTATCATTCAGTCCAATATCCTTATTATTCAGTCCAATTTTCATATTATTCAGTCCAATATTCCTATCATTCAGTCCAATCTCCCTATTATTCAATCCAATTTCCCTATTATTCAGTCCAATCTCCCTATCATTTAGTCCAATCTTCAGATCATTCAGTCCAATCTCCCTATTATTCAGTCCAACTTCATATCATTCAGTCCAATCTCCCTATTATTCAGTCCAATCTTCATATCATTCAGTCCAATCTTCATATCATTCAGTCCAATCTCCCTTTCATTCAGTCCAATCTTCATATCATTCAGTCCAATCTCCCTATTATTCAGTCCAATCTTCATATCATTAAGTCCAATCTCCCTATTATTCAGTCCAATCTTCATATCATTCAGTCCAATATCCCTATTATTCAGTCCAATCTCCCTATTATTCAGTCCAATCTTCATATCATTGTGTCCAATCTCCTTATTATTCAGTCCAATCTCCATATTATTCAGTCCAATCTTCATATTATTCAGTCAAATCTCCCTATTATTTCGTCCAATCTTCTTATCATTCAGTCCAATCTCCATATTATTCAGTCCAATGTTCATATTATTCAGTCCAATCTCCCTATCATTCAGTCCAATCTCCCTATTATTCAGTCCAATCTTCATATCATTCTTTCCAATATCCCTATTATTCAATCCAATCTTCATATTATTCAGTCCACTCATCATATCATTCAGTCCAATCTCCCTATTATTCAGTCGAATCTCCCTATCATTCAATCCAATCTTCATATCATTCTTTCCAATTTCCCTATTATTCAGTCCAATCTTCATATCATTCAGTCGAATCTCCCTATTATTCAGTCCAATCTTCATATCATTCAGTCCAATCTCCCTATCATTCAGTCCAATCTTCATATCATTCTTTCCAATATCCCTATCATTCAGTCCAATCTCCCTTTTTTTCAGTCCAATCTTCATATCATTCAGTCCAATATCACTATTATTCAGTCCAATCTCCCTATTATTCAGTCCAATCTCCATATTATTCAGTCCAATATCCCTATCATTCAGTCCAATCTCCCTATTATTCAGTCCAATCTTCATATCATTCAGTCCAATATTGCTATTAGTCTGTCCAATATCCCTATCATTCAGTCCAATCTCCCAATTATTCAGTCCAATCTTCATATCATTCTTTCCAATATCCCTATCATTCAATCCAATCTTCATATTATTCAGTCCAATCTTCCTATCATTCAGTCCAATCTTCATATCATTCAGTCCAATATCCCTATCATTCAGTCCAATCTCCCTATCATTCAGTCCAATCTGCCTATCATTCAGTCCAATATCCCTATTATTCAGTCCAATCTCCCTTGTATTCAGTCCAATCTCCCTATCATTCAGTCCAATATCCCTATTATTCAATCCAATCTTCATATTATTCAGTCCAATCTTCATATCATTCTTTCCAATATCCCTATTATTCAATCCGATCTTCATATTATCGGACCAATCTCCCTATTATTCAGTCCAATCTTCATATCATTCAGTCCAATCTCCCTATTATTCAGTCCAATCTTCCTATTATTCAGTCTAATCTCCCTATTATTCAGTCCAATCTTCATATCATTCAGTCCAATCTCCCTATTATTCAGTCCAATCTTCGTATCATTCGTTCCAATATTCTTATTATTCAATCCAATCTTCATATCATTCAGTCCAATCTTCATATCATTCAGTCCAATCTGCCTATCATTCAGTCCAATCTCCCTATTATTAAGTTCACTCTCCCTATTATTAAGTCCAATCTCCCTTTTATTCAGTCCAATCTCCCTATTATTCAGTCCAATCTCCCTATCATTCAGTCCAATCTCCCTATCATTCAGTCCAATCTTCCTATCATTCAGTCCAATCTTCCTAGTATTCAGTCCAATTTCCCTATTATTCAGTCCAATCTTCATATTATTCAGTCAAATATCCCTATCATTCAGTCCATTCTCCCTATTATTCAGTCCAATCTTCATATCATTCTTTCCAATAGCCCTATTATTCAATCCAATCTTCATATTATTCAGTCCAATCTCCCTATTATTCAGTCCAATCTTCATATTATTCAGTCCAATCTCCCTATTATTCAGTCCAATCTTCATATCATTCAGTCCAATCTCCCTATTATCTAGTCCAATCTTCATATCATTCTTTCCAATATCCCTATTATTCAATCTAATTTTCATATTATTCAGTCCAATCTTCATATCATTCAGTCCAATCTTCATATCATTCAGTCCAATCTGCCTATCATTCAGTCCAATCTCCCTATTATTAAGTTCACTCTCCCTATTATTAAGTCCAATCTCCCTTTTATTCAGTCCAATCTCCCTATTATTCAGTCCAATCTCCCTATCATTCAGTCCAATCTCCCTATCATTCAGTCCAATCTTCCTATCATTCAGTCCAATCTTCCTAGTATTCAGTCCAATTTCCCTATTATTCAGTCCAATCTTCATATTATTCAGTCAAATATCCCTATCATTCAGTCCATTCTCCCTATTATTCAGTCCAATCTTCATATCATTCTTTCCAATAGCCCTATTATTCAATCCAATCTTCATATTATTCAGTCCAATCTCCCTATTATTCAGTCCAATCTTCATATTATTCAGTCCAATCTCCCTATTATTCAGTCCAATCTTCATATCATTCAGTCCAATCTCCCTATTATTTAGTCCAATCTTCATATCATTCTTTCCAATATCCCTATTATTCAATCTAATTTTCATGTTATTCAGTCCAATCTTCATATCATTCAGTCCAATCTGCCTATCATTCAGTCCAATCTGCCTATCATTCAGTCCAATCTCCCTATTATTAAGTTCACTCTCCCTATTATTAAGTCCAATCTCCCTTTTATTCAGTCCAATCTCCCTATTATTCAGTCCAATCTCCCTATCATTCAGTCCAATCTCCCTATCAGTCAGCCCAATCTTCCTATCATTCAGTCCAATCTTCCTAGTATTCAGTCCAATTTCCCTATTATTCAGTCCAATCTTCATATTATTCAGTCAAATATCCCTATCATTCAGTCCATTCTCCCTATTATTCAGTCCAATCTTCATATCATTCTTTCCAATAGCCCTATTATTCAATCCAATCTTCATATTATTCAGTCCAATCTCCCTATTATTCAGTCCAATTTTTCATATTATTCAGTCCAATCTCCCTATTATTCAGTCCAATCTTCATATCATTCAGTCCAATCTCCCTATTATTTAGTCCAATCTTCATATCATTCTTTCCAATATCCCTATTATTCAATCTAATTTTCATATTATTCAGTCCAATCTTCATATCAGTCAGTCCAATCTGCCTATCATTCAGTCCAATCTCCCTATTATTCAGTCCAATCTCCCTATCATTCTGTCCAATCTTCATATTATTCAGTCCAATCTCCCTATTATTCAGTCCAATCTTCATATCATTCAGTCCAATCTCCCTATTATTCAGTCCAATCTCCCTATCATTCAGTCCAATCTCCCTATCATTCAGTCCAATCTTCCTTTCATTCAGTTCAGTCTCCCTCTCATTCAGTCCAGTCTCCCTAGCATTCAGTCCAATCTTCATATCATTCAGTCCAATATCCCTATCATTCAGTCCAATCTCCCGATTATTCAGTCCAATCTCCCTATTATTCAGTCCAAACTTCATATCATTCAGTCCAATATCCCTATCATTCAGTCCAATCTCCCGATTATTCAGTCCAATCTCCCGATTATTCAGTCCAATCTCCCTGTTTTTCAGTCCAATCTTCATATCATTCAGTCCAATATCCCTATTATTCAATCCAATCTCCCTATCATTCAGTCCAGTCTTCATATCATTCAGTCCAGTCTCCCTATCATTCAGTCCAGTCTCCCTATCATTCAGTCCAATCTTCATATCATTCAGTCCAATATCCCTATCATTCAGTCCAATCTCCTGATTATTCAGTCCAATCTCCCTATTATTCAGTCCAATCTTCATATCATTCAGTCCAATATGCCTATCATTCAGTCGAATCTCCTGATTATTCAGTCCAATCTCCCGATTATTCAGTCCAATCACCCTATTATTCAGTCCAATCTTTCTGTCACTTTCTGTCATTCATCCCAATCTTCAAATCGTTCAGTCCAATCTCCCTATTATTCAGTCCAATCTCCCTTTCATTCAGTCCAATCTCCCTATCATTCAGTCCAATCTCCCGATTATTCAGTCCAATCTCCCTATTATTCAGTCCATTCTTCCTGTCATTCATCCCAATCTTCATATCATTCAGTCCAATCTGCCTACCATTCAGTCCAATCTCCCTATTATTCAGTCCAATCTCCCTTTCATTCAGTCCAATCTCCATATCATTCAGTCCAATCTCCCTATCATTCAGTCCAATCTCCCTATCATTCAGTCCAATCTTCCTATCATTCAGTCCAGTCTTCATATCATTCAGTCCAGTCTCCCTATCATTCAGTCCAATCTCCCTATCATTCAGTCCAATCTGCCTATCATTCAGTCCAATCTTCCTATCATTCAGTCCAGTCTTCATATCATTCAGTCCAGTCTCCCGATCATTCAGTCCAATCTCCGGATTATTCAGTCCAATCTCCCTATTATTCAGTCCAATCTTCATATCATTCAGTCCAATATCCCTATCTCTCAGTCCAATCTCCCGATTATTCAGTCCAATCTCCCTATTTTTCAGTCCAGTCTTCATATCATTCAGTCCAATATCCCTATTCTTCAATCCAATCTCCCTATTAGTCAGTCCAATCTCCCTATTATTCAGTTCAATCTTCATATTATTCAGTCCAATATTCCTATCATTCAGTCCAATCCAATCTTCATATCATTCAGTCCAATCTTCATATCATTCAATCCAATCTCCCTATTATTCAGTCCAATCTTCATATGATTCAGTCCAATATCCCTATCATTCAGTCCAATACAAACTTCATATCATTCAGTCAAGTCTTCATATCATTCAGTCCAATATCCCTATCATTCAGTCCAATCTCCCGATTATTCAGTCCAATCTCCCTATTATTCAGTCCAATCTTCATATCATTCAGTCCAATATGCCTATCATTCAGTCCAATCTCCCGATTATTCAGTCCAATCTCCCTAATATTCAGTCCATTCTTCCTGTCTTTCATCCCAATCTTCATATCATTCAGTCCAATCTGCCTATCATTCAGTCCAATCTCCCTATTATTCAGTCCAATCTCCCTTTCATTCAGTCCAATCTCCCTATCATTCAGTCCAATCTCCCTATCATTCAGTCCAATCTTCCTATCATTCAGTCCAGTCTTCATATCATTCAGTCCAGTCTCCCTATCATTCAGTCCAATCTCCCTATTATTCTGTCCAATCTTCATATCATTCAGTCCAATCTTCATATCATTCAGTCCAATATCCCTATCATTCAGTCCAATCTCCCGATTATTCAGTCCAATCTCCCTATTATTCAGTCCAATCTTCATATCATTCAGTCCAATATCCCTATCATTCAGTCCAATCTCCCGATTATTCAGTCCAATCTCCCTATTTTTCAGTCCAGTCTTCATATCATTCAGTCCAATATCCCTATTCTTCAATCCAATCTCCCTATTAGTCAGTCCAATCTCCCTATTATTCAGTCCAATCTTCATATTATTCAGTCCAATATCCCTATTATTCAGTCCAATCTCCCTTTTATTCAGTCCAATCTTCATATCATTCAGTCCAATATTCCTATCATTCAGTCCAATCCAATCTTCATATCATTCAGTCCAATCTTCATATCATTCAGTCCAATATCCCTATCATTCAGTCCAATCTCCCAATTATTCAGTCCAATCTCCCTATTATTCAGTCCAATCTTCATATCATTCAGTCCAATCTCCCTATTATTCAGTCCAATCTCCCTATTATTCAGTCCAATCTTCATATCATTCAGTCCAATATTCCTATTATTCAGTCCAATCTCCCTATTATTCAGTCCAATCTCCCTTTTATTCAGTCCAATCTTCATATTATTCAGTCCAATATCCCTATCATTCAGTCCATTCTTCCTATTATTCAGTCCAATCTTCATATTATTCAGTCCAATATCCCTATCATTCAGTCCAATCTCCCTATTATTCAGTCCAATCTCCCTATTATTCAGTACAAACTTCATATCATTCAGTCCAATATCCCTATTATTCAGTCCAATCTCCCTATTATTCAGTCCAATCTCCCTATTATTCAGTTCATTCTCCCTATTATTCAGTCCAATCTTCATATTATTCAGTCCAATATCCCTATCATTCTGTCCTTTCTCCCTATTTTTCAGTCCAATCTCCCTATTATTCAGTCCAATCTTCATATCATTCAGTCCAATATCCCTATTATTCAGTCCAATCTTCCTATTATTCAGTCCAATCTTCATTTCATTCAGTCCAATATCCCTATTATTCTTTGCAATATCCCTATTATTCAGTCCAATCTTCATATCATTCAGTCCAATCGCCCTATTATTCAGTCCAATCTTCATATTATTCAGTCCAATCTTAATATCATTCAGTCCAATCTCCTTATTATTCAGTCCAATCTTCATATCATTCATCCCAATCTCCCTATTATTCAGTTCAATCTTCATATCATTCAGTCCAATCTCCCTATCATTCAGTCCAATCTCCCTATTATTCAATCCAATCTCCATATTATTCAGTCCAATCTCCCTATTATTCAGTCCAATCTTCATATCATTCAGTCCAATCTCCCTATTATTCAGTTCAATCTTCATATCATTCAGTCCAATCTCCCTATCATTCAGTCCAATCTCCCTATTATTCAATCCAATCTCCCTATTATTCAGTCCAGTCTCCCTATCATTCAGTCCAATCTCCCTATCATTCAGTCCAATATCCCTATTATTCAATCCAATCTCCATATTATTCAGTCCAATCTCCCTATTATTTAGTCCAATCTTCATATCATTCTTTCCAATCTACCTATTTTTCAGTCCAATCTCCCTTTATTCACTCCGATCGACCTATTTTTCAGTCCAATATACCTATTTTTCAGTCCAATCTCCCTTTATTCACTCCAATATCCCTATTTTTCAGTCCAATCTACCTATTTTTCAGTCCAATCTCCCTTTATTCACCCCAATATCCCTATTATTCAGTCCAATCTACCTATTGTTCAGTCCAATCTCCCTTTATTTACTCCAATCTCCCTATTATTCAGACCAATCTACCTATTTTTCACTCCAATCTCACTTTATTCACTCCAATCTCACTATTATTCATTCCAACTTTCCTGTCTCCCAAATGTCCCCACTAACTACTGCAGTTGACATTTAGGCATTTTGAGGTAATATCGCTTTATTAAGGAAACCACCAAATCAGGTTAAATATTTAGAAAATATGACTGTCTGTACTGTATTATTAAAATAATGAAGTAAGTCTACAACTGCGACAGCGGGCTGTTATTTAGTACGATTCCACCTATTAACAATGACAGCGAAAGTCATCGGGGAACGACAATCACCGTTATCCATGAAGATCTTTTTATTTTATTCGTTTGCCTCATTAATCAAAGAACAATATGATAACAAAAGACGACGTTTTATATCTTTCACTTTACTGCATTAACCTGCAACCTGCTAAGTAACTCGCAGGCTGATCAGGGTTTACAATGTTTGGCTGCTGATCAGTCATTTTCCCAAAAATACCCTTTTGTCACATAAATGGAATGGTCTTAATTCAGAGAAAGAACCGTCCATTACAGGGGCGTTCCTGGGGCTAATTTAGGTATACGCACCATCGAGTTTTGCATTCACAAATGTGCCTAACCCCACTATACCTTCAGTTTTTATTGCATTTTTCGCATTTTTAGCCTTTTTTATTTGTTTCTTCTTTAATAGCCTGTACGCACCTGCGTCAGTGCGTATGCACAGGTACGCCCCTGCATTATATATATGTAGCGGGTTAAGGATTAACTTAGTATTATAACAAACATAAAAGAAACTTGACACTAAATCAATACACTTACACACAATTGCATCTTCATCCCGGCAAAAAGGGAACCGTGTCTGACATATTATCAGAACAAGTTTGGTATTCATATTTTTCAGCTTAATTTGAATTTGATCAATGAATCTTGAAGTGTACAATATATGTAATTGAATTCTGCAGAATGGTGGATTCAGACTCAGCCCAGCGTGAGGAATCCCTTCCCAGTGTATCATAGGTACTTAGGGAAATTTATGTATGACTAAAATGACTTATCGATTAACTCGACTTGTAATTAGTAATAGCAGGTATTTATTGATTGATTTTAGCTATACTGAAGGAAAAAAGAAGCGCAACTGGGGAATTTCCACTTTTATATTGTATGTATACTTAAGGAAAAAAGAAGCACAACTTGATAATTTCCGCTATATATTGTATACGTATATAATATGCTGCTGTTAATCAATTGGTACATGGCTGCATGACAACATTATTTTTGGAAAAAACAACACTAAAATAACACATAATACACCAAATGTTATCCCTTCAACATTTCATTATTGATAGAATACGTGTTAGACTCAAGCAGGTGAATAAACTTAGGATGTCAAAATCATTGACTGTGGTAGAGCAACCTTAAAGTAACTAACCAAACAACAGCCAAACTCTACAACTGTACATCGTTTCTAAACCTCTTGATGATGATGATGATATATATATATATATATAACATATTTTGAGAATTCAAACAATATAAACGGCTTTAACCAGTCAGCCCAATCCCCAACGACAGGAGAGTCAAATTAAGGGTTACCAACTCATAATTCATTTTACGCTTATCCAATCATGGGTATTTCAAAAACTCTTGAATAAACTTATACTTTTAATTGGCATATATATATGTTATTATATGGCATGAACACCTGGTTAGAGTTTTGATAAAAGGTTTTGTATTGTACTATTATTCCGTCATTAATTTTGGCGGGTTAGTTTCTTTAATCTAAATAAGTATATACATGTAGCCTCTTTTTATGACAGAGTATGATTTTCCTCCCTCCCTTTATCTGGTGAGTATACATACTACAAGAGACACATGAGGACCTGTATTGCTCTACTGGCTAAAGAGGCCATGACAGTTTGATTAAAATAAATAAGGGGGGTAAAAAAGATTAATAGAACCAACATACACAGCAGAATTAAATCATGCAGTCGATGCCATCGCAAATTTCAGTACGGTACCTGCCTTAAATTGTTCAGGCCCAATAAGTGTATATATGGTTATAGGGTGGGATCTCAACGGTTTCCAAGTTATGACCCAGGGGCTATGGGTAGAGATGGCCCCTGGGGCTGATGCTGGTTGGATGACTGTATCCATCTGTTCATGCCCAGTAAGTGTATATAAGTGTTAAGTTATAGAGAGGGGATCTCAACAGTTTCCAAGTTATGACCCAGGAGTCATGTCCCCAGCGGGTCATGTCCCAGGCTGAAGGGCTGATGCTGGTTGGATGGTTGTATCCGTCTGTTCATTATACCCAGTTAGTGTATTCATGGTTATAGGGTGGGGATCTCAAAGGTTTCCAAGTTATGACCGAGGGATGGGGACAGACCCCGGGCGAATGTTGGTTGGATAGTTGTATCCATCTGTTCATGCTCAGTAAGTAAAAAAAAAGAAAAAAAAAAGCGTATAACTGTGGTTTCAGAGAAAGAAAATGTTTTGTTTTTACCTAGATCTATATAAGTCTATGTAAAACATCTGGGCTCACTGGGGTCGGGCCAAATTTGACCCCATTTTCTTGATTTGAACAAACTTGATAGAGGACCATATTAAACCTCAAGCTCAAGAAGATTTTTAGCATGGTGAACTTGTTCACCAAGCTATAGTTACCGTGTTTTTTCACGAATCCTAACTACAGCCTCACTGATGAATCGACGCATTGCCTGAAAAAGAATACCCATATTTTAACAGGTGTTTCTTCTTTTCTAGTGCAGATACAAATAAGGTAATGTCATTTAGAAATTTCAAATAATTTTCTCGATACATTGTTTAAGTTATATATTATTTAGATAGCTATTACATCTATTGTTTCATCGTTTAGCTGTGCGTTCTTTAAATAGATCAATCATCATCATCACATGATCATCACGTGATCTTGCGTAAAATATATTCATACGCTGTATTGTTCTCCTAGGATAGTGATTGAGATTTGTAACCAGTTAATTTTATAATTTATTTCTCTTGTTGCAACATCATCAAACGCATATCTTCCATCTTTCTTGGATTTACATATTTAAGAAATATACATGGCCTTTATAGTCTTCAAATAATATTTAATAGGTTTGGTCAGTAATGATTATCGCATAAGCTACTATCCTTTGTAAAAAGTTGTTGCTGCCTATTCTCCGGAATAAGATTTCAGTTTATTTTGAAGTACGCTGTGTAATATTCTGAAGTCTTTACCTCCCTTGCTATGAAGTTAAAATAACTGTTTCGGTCGTAAAATAATCCTGAATACGTGTGCCGATCGTGTCGGCGAGACAGACCGAAGGCAAATCAACAAGATCTGACTGGGTATAAATCCCGAGTGACTATTTTAGACGGGGTCAATTCGGACACTCCGGTTTTAGAATAAATATCTTATAGGTCATCAAAATTTGTAAAGGATTATTAGCTCAGTTGGGAGAGAGGCAGTCCGATAAAATTATGGATTATAGTGCGAGCGGGATGGGTTCGAATCTGAGCAGAACCCAATTAATTTTATTCTAATTATATTTTTTTTATGCAAAAAAGTTTGTTTAATTCATGCCCAATGGTCTTAAAAGGGGTACATCAGAATTTTTCTAGAAACAGCTTAAATTATAAAAGTGTTCCAGTTCACGATATAAAACACTATCAATCTAAATGTGAAGCTAGAACCATTTTGTTAATGTCTAAAGTTTCAGAACACCATATAGCTAGGGTGGACTCGCACGTAATATGCTAAAATTAACCCTGATGCGTCACCTAGGATAGGACGTATTACTGTGCAGAATGAATTTCTTTGCAAATAAAAGATTTTATAGGCTCATTATGTTTTGGTCATGTAGGATAAAATATTAATATTTGTCAATTTTAAATCGGACACCTATAGACCCCCATTAAAGGCCTGATGTACTCCCTTTTAGACTTAAGTCGGAAAACAAATTGTGTGTGTGTGTGTGTGTGTGTGTGTGTGTGGAGAGTGGGGGGATTTTTTTAAAGATTTTTACGACTTTTATCTATGCGTCAATTTGGTAGAGGTAGAGGTAGACCTTATCTGTTTTGAAACAAACTCGTAGAACCACAGACCTGCCGCGCCTTAGTGAGTAGCTGTCAAACATTATTCAATGTGCAAACGCGTAACAAGCGGGACTCGAACGTATGACTGTAGCATTGAGAGATATACATTACGCAACAAGAGTAGATCTAAACACAAATATGTTACCTTTTATTACAATTTTCAAATTACATGCAAAACTGATTGAATTATATTCTGTTAAGGCCAAAACACAACAAAGCAACACAAAAATGAAGAGGTAAAAGTTGTTGTGTCTGTCACGATTATGGATATCTAACAGGTAGATTGATGTTGCATTGTCCGGCCGGCTAGCTCAGTCGGTAGAGCATCAGAACGGTAGTCCGAATGTCCCGGGTTCGAGCCCCGGTCTGGCTGCACATTTTTCTAGCCCTGTGACATTTGGCGCCCAACGGGGGACCGTGACTGAGTAAACTCCGAGAAACATTAGAAATGATTCTCTGTACCCGTGGAAATTCGAGGACGAATTTCAGTCTGTAGGGGGAGTGTGTCACGGTTTGTGGATATCTAACAGGTAGATTGATGTTGCATTGTCTGGCCGGTTAGCAACGGTATCCCGGGACCAGTGGTATTCCGAGTTGTGAGAATAAATAACAACGGTATTCCGAGATCAGGGATACTCCGAGTTGTGAGCTTAAAGTCAAATGAGAACAAAGATTTATAAGTTATGTTTTTCATATGTGTAGTCTGTATGTCTCTACTAAAAGTAAAACATATGTTCTTTTAGTTGAAGGTCACACTTTTTGGAACTCGGAAGCTTCAGGGAGAATTTGTCATTTTACAGTGACATTCCATGTTTAAGTTTGTATATTATAAATCTTTGTGCAGCGGGGGATATGGCTGTCTTTCAGCTACATGGCTGTCTTTCAGCTACACTCTGACTACTGACTACACTCGTGTTCATTTGATTTTAATCATACTTGCATAGTAGGTCGATATCAATGCAAGGTTGTTTCCTATTTTAATTCAGCTATGTTGGTCAAAGGGTCTATGAATTACCTCCCCTTGAATTGGCAAAATTAGCTGTCTTGACCTTTTTGACGCTATATTCATTTCTAATGACTCAAACGTTGATAGGTGATGACTGGTGATGTTTTTTGATACACTTGAACACCTGTGAAGATGATGAAGCGTTTCGAAGATTAATTTTCATTATAACCAATCATTCCTTTTTTACCCTTCTTTATTCCTGCATATACCTTACCTTATCTTGTTTTAATCGCCTTAGTTCCAGATACATTAAACAATGCATTGATGTATTATTACATGCAATGATGTATTGTTATTAAGAAGGGTTGACACATTTTCAGTCCATCCATGTCATGCGTGATTGGAAAGAAACCTTCCATTACGTCAGGATCCGTCTATATTACAGTATATGAGTCCCTGATTACGTGGATGCACAAATCATAGTTCACCATGCTCTCAGTACCTTCGGTACTTTGATTTAAAGATGTTCCTTTTGTAAACTTGTAAAACTGTGACCTCTTGGGCGGGGCCAGATTTGACCCCAGGGCCAGGGTCACCATTTGAACAAACTTGGTTGAAGACTAGACGCAAAATATTTAACCTCTAACATGTAGTTTCAGAGAAGATTTTTTGAAGATTCTCCTATATAACTCTGTGTAAAACTGTGAAAATAAGATAGCTATAAATAATAAATTATATCCATCAGTAATTAATATAAGATAACTTATATAGTTATATTCAAATAGAGAATAAATAGTAAAACGGCGCCAAATATAAACCCGCGCGTCTGCTCTGCTTCTCTCATACATATCTTATTGCGTTAAGCTTGCGCGATTTGTCTCCCCTGTCCTTTTGCACAGGTAACTTTGTTCACGTGACAAGTTTTTTGTATACATGTACGGTTTTACACACTCGGTGTATTTAGTCTTGTCAAAATGTCGCGCTAAAACAGTTCGGAAAATAAGTTGCGTGAAAAAAGCGGAATAAATCAAATGGAGTTAATACAGTTCACTAACACGAGCATATAACGTATACAACTCTTCTGTCAAGTAGTGTATTGGAAGTTTATTCGGCGGTACAGAGAAAATATTGCGCTAGTTTCTATTTCACGGGAGTTGAAATGTGCCCGGAGAAATGGAAGGATTACATGTATTCTTTGTTGATGTCTTTATGGATGCTGGGCTGTGGCCCGGGGGTCGGGCTGGTATTCGGATCTATACCTACCATGGACTTCAGATTTGACAGATCAAATCCTATGTAAGTGGAGGTTTTTATTTTTTATTTCTGTGTGGGATTGTTGATTGAGGGTACTTGTGAAATACCTTAGTCTGTTATGTATATTGTTATTAGGTAATGATCATTGAATTAATTGATTTATAATTAAGAGATCTTCATATAGATATATAGGTGGTATCTAATTTTAGTGAACCGTTGTGTTTATTTGTGTTCACATCTAACCACCACATCTGGCAGTGTTATTTCAT
>JAWPHD010014331.1:0-62040 GCA_037043455.1 Cyrtodaria siliqua
TGTCCCCGACTGCACATTATCCATAATAATGAAAGTGAAAATGACCTTAACGAGTTACACTTATACCTGTCCAATATTATTGACAAATCCTTGCCTTACCTCTAAAACAAAAGAATTCTTTGGCATCGTCCAAATCACACTGCTGACCAAAATTCCGATCAACTGAATGACAAAGAAAAAAAACGCGAGAATGCTTCAAAATGGTAGTATTGGAAGCCATTGCAAATAATTATCATAATTTATTAAAAATCTAATAATGGGAAAAGGAAAAACACCACCAACCTGAGATTCTTCGGCAATTTCGTGAGGGTGACGGGAAATCAACGGAGACAGTTGCGATCGGAACTCTTCGCCAATTTCCGAACTCGGGTAATCCCAATGTGACGGATTCCGGACGAGGCAGACGAGGCTATGGAAAAGCCTCGGCTGCCTCTGTTGGCCTTTTGCATTTGTGCAGTACGCTTTGTAAGTCGTTTCGTGCATTTTCCTAAGTTGTTATGTGCATTTTCTAAGTTGTGATGTGCATTTCGTAGTTGTTATGTGCATTTCGTAGTTGTTGTGTGACATTTTCTAAGTGTCTTGTGGAATTTTCTAAGTTGTTATGTGCATTTAGTATGTGGTGTTAGTGCCGAGTGTAATATGTTGGCATGCTGCATTTTCTAAGTCGTCTGTGCATTTTCTAAGTTGTTATGTGCAATTTGCAAGACGTCTTGGGCATTTTCCTAAGTTGTTATGGTGCATTTTCTTAGTTGTGATTTTCGTAAGTTGTTATGTGCATTTTCTAATGTGTCCTGTGCATTTCGTAAGTTGTTATGTGCTTTTCTAGTTGTCCTGTGCCATTTTTGTAAGTGTTATGTGCATTTTCTAACTTGTTATGGGCATTTTCTAGTTGTCCTGTGTCATTTCGTAAGTGTTATGTGCAATTGTAAGTTGTTATGTGCATTTTCTAAGTCGTCCTGTGCATTTTCCTTAGTTGTTATGTGGCATTTTGCAGACGTCTTCGGCATTTTCTAAGTTGTTATGTGCATTTTCTAAGTGTGATTTTCGTAAGTTGTATGTGCATTTTCTAAGTTGTCTGTGCATTTCGTAAGTGTTATGTGCATTTTCCTAGTTTGTCCTGTGCATTTTGTAAGTTGTTATGTGCATATTAATAGTTGTTATGTGCATTTTCTAAGTTGTCCTGTGCATTTCGTAAGTTGTTATGTGCATATTGTAAGTTGTTATGGCATTTTTCTAAGTCGTCCTGTGCATTTCGTAAGTCGTTATGTGCATTTTGAGTTGTAATGTGCATTTTCTAAGTAGTCCCTGTGCATTTCCCTAGTTGTTATGTGCATTTCGTAAGTTGTGATGTGCATTGTTCAGTAGTGATGCGCCATTGTTTAAGTTGTTCTGTGCATTTCTAAGTGTTATGTGCTTTTCCCGTAGTTGTTATGTGCATATTCTAAGATGTCTTGTGCATTTTGTAGGTCGTTATGTGCATATTCTAAGTTTCTTTGTGCATTTTGTAAGTTGTTATGTGAATTTTTCTAATATGTCCCCTTGCATTCGTAAGTTGTTATGTGCATTTTCTAAGTTATTATGTGCATTTTCTAAGTTTGTCTTGTGCATTTTTCTAAGTTGATATGTGCATTTCCTAAGTTGTGATGTGCATTGATTAAGTGAGATGTGCATTGTTAAGTTTGTTCTGTGCATATTCTAAGTTGCTATGTGCATTTTCCTAAGTTGTTATGTGCTTTCGTAAGTTGTTATGTGCATATTCTATGTTGTCTTGTGCATTTTCTAAGTTGTTAGTGCATTGTCTTAGTTGTTATGTGCGTTTTCCGTAAGTAGTTATGTACATTTAGTACGTTGTTATGTGCATTTCGTAAGTTGTCTTGTGCAAACTACAAGTCGTCGTTCAAGTAGACTTTTATCGGAATAGGGTTTTGAATGAAACACCGGGAGGAATGGCTGCTCCAGGAGCGGAACGCTATGCTCTGCTATGGGAAAGCTATGGGAAACGCTCGGCTGCCTTCTGTGGCCTTTTGCATTTGTGCAGTACGCTTTGTAAGTCGTTTTGTGCATTTTCTAAGTTGTTATGTGCATTTTCTAAGTTGTGATGTGCATTTCGTAAGTTGTTATGTGCATTTCGTAAGTTGTTGTGTGCATTTTCTAAGTTGTCCTGTGCATTTTCTCAGTTGTTATGTGCATTTAGTAAGTTGTTATGTGCATTTTATATGTTGTCATGTGCATTTTCTAAGTTGTCATGTGCATTTTCTAAGTTGTCCTGTGCATTTTCTAAGTTGTTATGTGCATTTTGCAAGTCGTCTTGTGCATTTTCTAAGTTGTTATGTGCATTTTCTAAGTTGTGATTTTCGTTAGTTATTATATGCATTTTCTAAGTTGTCCTGTGCATTTCGTAAGTTGTTATGTGCATTTTCTAAGTTGTCCTGTGCATTTTCTCAGTTGTTATGTCCATTTTCTAAGTTGTTATGTGCATTTTCTAAGTTGTCCTGTGCATTTCGTAAGTTGTTATGTGCATATTGTAAGTTGTTATGTGCATTTGCTAAGTTGTCCTGTGCATTTCGTAAGTCGTTATGTGCATTTTCTAAGTTGTTATGTGCATTTTCTAAGTTGTCCTGTGCATTTCCTAAGTTGTTATGTGCATTTCGTAAGTTGTGATGTGCATTGTTCAAGTTGTGATGTGCATGGTTTAAGTTGTTCTGTGCATTTTCTATGTTGTTATGTGCTTTTCGTAAGTTGTTATGTGCATATTCTAAGTTGTCTTGTGCATTTTGTAAGTTGTTATGTGCATTTTCTAAGTTGTCCTGTGCATTTCGTAAGTTGTTATGTGCATTTTCTAAGTTGTTATGTGCATTTTCTCAGTTGTTATGTGCTTTTCGTAAGTTGTTATGTGCATATTCTAAGTTGTCTTGTGCATTTTGTAAGTTGTTATGTGCATTTTCTAAGTTGTCCTGTGCATTTCGTAAGTTGTTATGTGCATTTTCTAAGTTGTTATGTGCATTTTCTAAGTTGTTATGTGCTTTTCGTAAGTTGTTATGTGCATATTCTAAGTTGTCTTGTGCATTTTGTAAGTTGTTATGTGCATTTTCTAAGTTGTCCTGTGCATTTCGTAAGTTGTTATGTGCATTTTCTAAGTTGTTATGTGCATTTTCTAAGTTGTTATGTGCTTTTCGTAAGTTGTTATGTGCATATTCTAAGTTGTCTTGTGCATTTTGTAAGTTGTCTTGTGCATTTCCTAAGTTGTTATGTGCATTTCCTAAGTTATGATGTGCATTGTTTAAGTTGTGATGTGCATTGTTTAAGTTGTTCTGTGCATACTCTAAGTTGTTATGTGCATTTTCTAAGTTGTTATGTGCTTTTCGTAAGTTGTTATGTGCATATTCTAAGTTGTCTTGTGCATTTTTTAAGTTGTTATGTGCATTTTCTAGGTTGTTATGTGCGTTTCGTAAGTTGTTATGTACATTTAGTAAGTTGTTATGTGCATTTCGTAAGTTGTCTTGTGCAAACTACAAGTCGTCGTTAAGTAGACTTTTTACCGGAATAGGTTTTGAAGGAAACACATGTAGAAATGGCGGCTCCAGAGCATACTTTAACAAAACTTGGTTAGGGAAATTATACAATAAATTCTTAGAACAGAAAATTGATTTCAAAATGTGTAAGGGATTGTCTGACGTGGAGTTAATAAATCTTGGAAAATGCACATGACAACCTAGAAAATGCACATAACAAATTACTAAATGCACATAACAACTTACTAAATGCACATAACAACTTAAAAAATGTACAGGACAACTTAGGAAGCGTACTGCACAAAATGCAAAAGGCCAACAGATATGGAAAGCCTCGGCTGCCTTCTGTTGTCCTTTTGCATTTTGTGCAGTACGCTTCCTAAGTTGTCCTGTGCATTTTCTAAGTTTTTATGTGCATTTAGTAAGTTTTTATGTGCATTTTCTAGGTTGTCATGTGCATTCTCTAAGTTGTCTTGTGCATTTTCTAAGTTGTCATGTGCATTTTCCAAGTTGTTATGTGCATTTCTTAGGTTGTTATGCGCATATTCTAAGTTGTCTTGTGCATTTTCTAAGTTGTCATGTGCATTTTCCAAGTTGTTATGTGCATTTTCTAAGTTGTTATGTGCATTTCTTACGTTGTTATGTATATATTCTAAGTTGTCTTGTGCATTTTCTAAGTTGTTATGTGCATTTTGTAAGTTGTTATGTGCATTTTTCAAGTTGTTATGTACATTTAGTAAGTTGTTATGTGCATTTCATAGGTTGTTATGTGCATATTCTAAGTTGTCTTGTGTATTTTCTAAGTTGTTATGCGCGTTTCGTAAGTTGTTATGTACATTAAGTAAGTTGTTATGTGCATTTCTTAGGTTGTTATGTGCATTTTCTAAGTTGTCATGTGCATTTCATAAGTTGTTATGTACATTTCATAAGTTGTCTTGTGCAAACTACAAGTCGTCGTTAAGTAGACTTTTTATCGGAATAAGTTTTGAAGGAAACACCGGTAGAAATAGCGGCTCCAGGAGCGGACGCTATGCTCTGCCAAGATAAAAGAAATTGGGCTAGGTACATTTTACAATAAATTTTGATAAATCTTGGTCTGAATAAAATAAAAAAATAAAAAAATAAAAAAAATAACGTGTTACTTGTTTGTCTTTGTGTGTAGTCCTAAGGTTTATAGCCCTCCATCTTTTAACCAACAGGACGTCCTAAAGGTATAGGTTCAATAGAGTCTGGACACGTGTTATTTGTTGAAAACAAACATATTTTAAATACTCTGGTACTTTTTTTCAGGAAAACTTAAAATATGTTTGTTTTTAACAAATAGCACGTTAATATGACTTTTATTTAAATATATTTTTCAATTTATTATCATTATTATTTGTTAGTTCCCAATAGTGATGGGTAGGGGCTACCTGAGGTCGTCTTTTCCCTCCTCCCTCCCCCATTTCTCCCTTCTCCGTCCCCTTTTCTCTCTTCTCTCTCACAGTACTGATAAACAAGGGACGAAATCCATAAACGTATCTATCGTGGAGACAGAACGTGTACGGCAGACAAGATAATAGTCATTTAAGGATTTTGATAGGATATAGACTGTTTTACCCAAAACGACTCTCTAACTATGATAATTCTTCACATTTTTTTTTACAAACTTCCTATTTTAAAAAACCTCACGCCCCTTTCTCTCCAGACTCCCGTCCTCTTGTCTTCCGACCCCCACCCTTGTCTCCCGTCCCGCCCCTTATCTTCCGTACCCACGGCCACCTGTACCACACCTCCTGATACTGCCACCTGTGACCCGATCTATTGTTTTCAGACCAAGATTTATTAATTCCACGTCAGACAATCCCTTACACTTTTTGAAATCAATTTTCTGTTCTAAGAATTTATTGTATAATGTACCTAGCCCAATCTTGTTAAAGTAGGCAGAGCAAAGCGTTCGCTCCTGGAGCCGCCATTTCTACCGGTGTTTCCTTCAAAACCTATTCCGATAAAAAGTCTACTTAACGACGATTTGTAGTTTGCACAAGACAACTTACGATATGACCTTAACAACTTAATAAATGTACATAACAACTTACGAAACGCACATAACAACTTAGAAAATGCACATAACAACTTAGAATATGCACATGACAACTTAAACAATGCACAGAACAACTTAAACAATGTACATCACAACTTACGAAATGCACATAACAACTTAGGAAATGCACAAGACAACTTAGAAAATGCACATAATAACTTAGAAAATGCACATAACAACTTACGAAATGCACAGGACAACTTAGAAAATTCACATAACAACTTACAAAATGCACAAGACAACTTAGAAAATGCTCAAGACAACTTAGAATATGCACATAACAACTTACGAAAAGCACATAACAACTTAAAAAATGCACAGAACAACTAAGAAAATGCACATAACAACTTAGAATATGCACATGACAACTTAAACAATGCACAGAACAACTTAAACAATGTACATCACAACTTACGAAATGCACATAACAACTTAGGAAATGCACAAGACAACTTAGAAAATGCACATAACAACTTACAAAATGCACATAACAACTTATGAAATGCACAGGACAACTTACGAAATGCACAGGACAACTTACGAAATGCACATAACAACTTAGGAAATGCACAGGACAACTTAGAAAATGCACATAAGAACTTACTAAATGCACATAACAACTAACGAAATGCACAGGACAACTTAGAAAATGCACATAACAACTTACAAAATGCACTTAACAACTTACGAAATGCACAGGACAACTTCGAAAATGCACATAACAACTTCAAAAATGCACATAACAACTTACGAAATGCACAGGACAACTTAGAAAATGCACATAACAACTTACGAAAATCACAACTTAGAAAATGCTCATAACAACTTAGAAAATGCACAAGACGACTTGCAAATTGCACATAACAACTTAGAAAATGCACAGGACAACTTAGAAAATGCACAGGACAACATATAAAATGCACATAACAACTTACTAAATGCACATAACAACTTAGAAAATGCACAGGACAACTTAGAAAATGCACATAACAACTTACGAAATGCACATAACAACTTACGAAATGCACATCACAACTTAGAAAATGCACATCACAACTTAGAAAATGCACAAAACGACTTACAAAGCGTACTGCACAAAATGCAAAAGGCCAACAGAAGGCAGCCGAAGCTTTCCATAAACAGAAGGCAGCCGAGGCTTTCTATGGCGTACTGCACAAAATGCAAAAGGCCAACAGAAGGCAGCCGAGGCTTTCCATAGAAAGCCTCGGCTGCCTTCTGTTGGCCTTTTGCATTTTACTGCACAAAATACAAAAGGCCAACAGAAGGCAGCCGAGGCTTTCCATAGAAAGCCTCGGCTGCCTTCTGTTGGCCTTTTGCATTTTGTGCAGTACGCTTCCTAAGTTGTCCTGTACATTTTCTAAGTTGATATGTGCATTTAGTAAGTTGTTATGTGCATTTAGTAATTTGTTATGTGCATTTTCTAGGTTGTCATGTGCATTTTCAAAGTTGTCTTGTGCATTTTCTAAGGTGCATTTTCTAAGTTGTCTTGTGCATTTTCTAAGTTGTTATGTGCATTTCGTAGGTTGTTATGTGCATTTTCTAAGTTGTCTTGTGCATTTTCTAAGTTGTTATGTGCATTTCGTAAGTTGTTATGTGCATTGTTCAAGTTGTTATGTACATTTAGTAAGTTGTTATGTGCATTTCGTAGGTTGTTATGTGCATATTCTAAGTTGTCTTGTGCATTTTCTAAGTTGTTATGTGCGTTTCATAAGTTGTTATGTGCATTTCGTAGGTTGTTATGTGCATATTCTAAGTTGTCTTGTGCATTTTTTAAGTTGTTTTGTGCATTTCGTAAGTTGTTATGTGCATTTCGTAGGTTGTTATGTGCATATTCTAAGTTGTCCTGTACATTTTCTAAGTTGTTATGTGCATTTAGTAAGTTGTTATGTGCATTTAGTAATTTGTTATGTGCATTTTCTAGGTTGTCATGTGCATTTTCAAAGTTGTCTTGTGCATTTTCTAAGGTGCATTTTCTAAGTTGTCTTGTGCATTTTCTAAGTTGTTATGTGCATTTCGTAGGTTGTTATGTGCATTTTCTAAGTTGTCTTGTGCATTTTCTAAGTTGTTATGTGCATTTCGTAAGTTGTTATGTGCATTGTTCAAGTTGTTATGTACATTTAGTAAGTTGTTATGTGCATTTCGTAGGTTGTTATGTGCATATTCTAAGTTGTCTTGTGCATTTTCTAAGTTGTTATGTGCGTTTCATAAGTTGTTATGTGCATTTCGTAGGTTGTTATGTGCATATTCTAAGTTGTCTTGTGCATTTTTTAAGTTGTTTTGTGCATTTCGTAAGTTGTTATGTGCATTTCGTAGGTTGTTATGTGCATATTCTAAGTTGTCTTGTGCATTTTCTAAGTTGTTTTGTGCAATTCTAAGTTGGTATGTGCGTTTTCTAAGTTGTCTTGTGCATTTCATAAGTTTTTATGTACATTTCGTAAGTTGTCTTGTGCAAACTACAAGTCGTCGTTAAGTAGATTTTTTTCGGAATAAGTTTTGAAGGAAACACCGGTAGAAATGGCGGCTCCAGGAGCGGACGCTATGCTCTGCCTAGATAAAAGAAATTGGGCTAGGTACATTATACAATAAATTCTTAGAACATAAAACTGATTGTCTGACGTGGAGTTAATAAATCTTGGTCTGAAAAAAAATAAAAATAAATAAAAAAATAACGTGTTATTTGTTTGTCTTTGTGTGTAGTCCTAAGGTTTATAGCCCTCCATCTTTTAACCAATAGGACGTCCTAAATGTATAGGTTCAATAGAGTCTGGACTTCACGTGTTATTTGTTGAAAACAAACATATTTTAATACTCTGGGACTTTTTTCAGGAAAACTTAAAATATGTTTGTTTTTCAACAAACAGCAGAAAAACAAACAGCACGTTAATATTACTTTTATTTAAATATATTTTTCAATTTATTATTATTATTATTTGTTAGTTCGCACACTGATGCACACGTAGGGGCTACGTGAGGTCGTCTTATCCCTCCTCCCTCCCCCATTTCTCCCTTCTCCCTCCCTTATCTCCCTTCTCCGCCCCCTTTTCTCTCTTCTCTCTCAGAGTACTGATAAACAAGGGACAACATCTATAAACGTATCTATCGTGGAGACAGAACGTGTACGGCATACAAGATAATGGTCAATTATGGATTTTGATAGGATATAGACTGTTTTACCCAAAACGACTCTCAAACTATGATAATTCATTTTTTTTTTTTACAAACTTGCTATTTTAAAAACCTCACGCCCCTTTCTCTCCCGACTCCCGTCATCTTGTCTTCCGACCCATACCCTTGTCTCCCGGTCCCTCCCCTTATCTTCCGTACCCACGGCCACCTGTACCACACCTCCTGATACTGCCTATTGTGATCTATTGTTTTCAGACCAAGATGTATTAACTCCCCGTCAGACAATCCCTTACATATTTTGAAATCAATTTTCTGTTCTAAGAATTTATTGTATAATTTCCCTAACCCAATTTTGTTAAAGTATGCAGAGCATAGCGTTCGCTCCTGGAGCCGCCATTTCTACCGGTGTTTCATTCAAAACCTATTCCGATAAAAAGTCTACTTAACGACGACTTGTAGTTTGCACAAGACAACCTAAGAAAATGCACATAACAACTTAGAATATGCACAAAACAACTTAAACAATGCACATCACAACTTAAACAATGCACATCACAACTTAGGAAATGCACATAACAACTTAGGAAATGCACAAGACAACTTAGAAAATGCACATAACAACTTAGAAAATGCACATAACAACTTACGAAATGCACATAACAACTTACAAAATGCACAAGACAACTTAGAATATGCACATAACAACTTACGAAAAGCACATAACAACTTAGAAAATGCACATAACAACTTAGAATATGCACAAAACAACTTAAACAATGCACATCACAACTTAGGAAATGCACAAGACAACTTAGAAAATGCACATAACAACTTAGAAAATGCACATAACAACTTAGAAAATGCACATAACAACTTACGAAATTCACATAACAACTTACAAAATGCACAAGACAACTTAGAATATGCACATAACAACTTACGAAAAGCACATAACAACTTAGAAAATGCACATAACAACTTAGAAAATGCACATAACAACTTACGAAATGCACAGGACAACTTAGAAAATGCACATAACAACTTACAAAATGCACAAGACAACTTAGAATATGCACATAACAACTTAGAAAATGCACAGAACAACTTAAACAATGCACATCACAACTTGAACAATGCACATCACAACTTAGGAAATGCACATAACAACTTAGGAAATGCACAGGACAACTTAGAAAATGCACATAACAACTTACAAAATGCACATAACGACTTTCGAAATGCACAGGACAGCTTAGAAAATGCACATAACAACTTACAATATGCACATAACAACTTACGAAATGCACATAACAACTTAGAAAATGCACATAACAACTTACGAAATGCAGAGGACAACTTAGAAAATGCACATAACAACTTACAAAATGCACAAGACAACTTAGAATATGCACATAACAACTTACGAAAAGCACATAACAACTTAGAAAATGCACAGAACAACTTAAACAATGCACATCACAACTTGAACAATGCACATCACAACTTACGAAATGCACATAACAACTTAGGAAATGCACAGGACAACTTAGAAAATGCACATAACAACTTACAAAATGCACATAACGACTTACGAAATGCACAGGACAACTTAGAAAATGCACATAACAACTTACAATATGCACATAACAACTTACGAAAATTTCGCACAGGACAACTTAGAAAATGCACATAACAACTTACAAAATGCACAGGACAACTTAGAAAATGCACATAACAACTTACGAAATGCACAGGACAACTTACAAAATGCACATAACAACTTACAAAATGCACAAGACAACTTAGAATATGCACATAACAACTTACGAAAAGCACATAACAACTTAGAAAATGCACATCACAACTTGAACAATGCACTACACAACTTAGGAAATGCACATAACAACTTAGGAAATGCACAGGACAACTTAGAAAATGCACATAACAACTTACAAAATGCACATAACGACTTACGTAATGCACAGGACAGCTTAGAGTGCACATAACAACTTACAATATGCACATAACAACTTACGAAATGCACATAACAACTTAGAAAATGCACATAACAACTTATGAAATGCACAGGACAACTTAGAAAATGCACATAACAACTTACAAAATGCACAAGACAACTTAGAATATGCACATAACAACTTACGAAAAGCACATAACAACTTAGAAAATGCACAGAACAACTTAAACAATACACATCACAACTTGACCAATGCACATCACAACTTACGAAATGCACATAACAACTTAGGAAATGCACAGGACAACTTAGAAAATGCACATAACAACTTACAAAATGCACATAACGACTTACGAAATGCACAGGACAACTTAGAAAATGCACATAACAACTTACAATATGCACATAACAACTTACGAAATGCACAGGACAACTTAGAAAATGCACATAACAACTTACAAAATGCACAGGACAACTTAGAAAATGCACATAACAACTTACGAAATGCACAGGACAACTTAGAAAATGCACATAACAACTTACGAAAATCACAACTTAGAAAATGCACATAACAACTTAGAAAATGCACAAGACGACTTGCAAAATGCACATAACAACTTAGAAAATGCACAGGACAACTTAAAAAATGCACATGACAACATATAAAATGCACATAACAACTTACCAAATGCACATAACAACTTAGAAAATGCACAGGACAACTTAGAAAATGCACACAACAACTTACGAAATGCACATAACAACTTACGAAATGCACATCACAACTTAGAAAATGCACATAACAACTTAGAAAATGCACAAAACGACTTACAAAGCGTACTGCACAAAATGCAAAAGGCCAACAGAAGGCAGCCGAGGCTTTCCATACGAGGCAGTTCCGATTGTAGACTGCTCCACAGCCCAATCGGAACTCTTCGCCAATTTCCGTACTCGGAATCCGACGAGGCAGTTCCGAGTGGCAGGAGGTGTGTCTGTGCATGGATATGGTCTGTACGATACAGAACAGTGTTTATTAAACTAAATGCTGATTGGCTAAATTTGTCTGACAAGGCCAAAGGAAACTAGTAGATTTATTTGTTGATAAATGGTATATCGTCAGGTGAACTTCAATCGTGACCGGAAAAGATGAATGAATTAATAAAGGAATGGTATTTTACGACACGTCGACACATAAATAGGTCATATTGTGCGCAAAACCTGATGAAAGATGAAGAAGTGAAGTAGTAATTAAAAATTAATGTAAAGATAAAACTATTTACAAATAAGGGATGATATGGTTGTAATATAAACTATATATGTAAATCAACAAATACTCGTCAAGGAAAAGATGAAGAAAGGAATAGAAATGCTGAAATTGCAAATAATTTATTCTGTTTTCTTGCAAAGTGCGTTTATTTTGCATCGTGACTGCATGGTATCGCCGTGATTTCCTAGTCACGTGATTTTTCAAGGCGATCAGCCTTCTCCAAAACCACAAGGGATTATGTATATATCCCTCTACCTGTTTGTACAAATGGTGACCAAAATGTTCTTCTCTGAAACCACGAGGGCTACACCTTTGATATTTTGCAGGTAGCAACATCTAGTGGTCCTTTACCAAGTTTGTACAAATGGTGACTCTGGGGTCAAAATTCCACCCACCCGATAGGTGGAGTGGGGAAGAGGGGTGGGGTCAACAGTTTTAAATAGTAATATAGCGAAATATTTATGGTTCTTGTGCTCTGCACTTTCTCTTATCATTATATGAAGTTTCATTGCAGTCCTAGCTATTAGTGTTTTTTGAGTTATGCTCCGGACAAGAATTATAAGCATACAATTCCCAAGGACAATAACTATAATTTGAATAAATAAAGTTATGGTTCTTGTGCTCTGCACTTCCTCTCGTTGCCCTTTATCATTGCGTGAAGTTTAAACAGTCATTCTGACTACCGTAGCATAAACAATCGGTCTGACTGCTACGCGGTCTGACTGTCGTAGCATAAACAGTCGGTCTGGCTGATACGCGGCCTGACTGTCGTAGCATGAACTATCCGACTGTCGTAGCATGAACTATCCGACTGTAGTAGCATAAAGCCTAACTGCTACGCAATCAGACTACCGTAGCATAAACAGTCGATCAGACTACCGTAGCATACACATTCGGTCTGACTGCAGATCCATTAAGGTAGCAGGCCACTGTCCATCTTCGAGTGTTTCGATCCATTAAGTCCGGAACCCTCTCCAGACGGTGGGTCAATAGTGATGATCCGTCACTACCCCTCCGTAGATGGTTTCCAGCAGCTCGACCTGTAAGTGAGGAAGTGTCGATTATTACGGATGACGGGAGGTGTACAGTACTGGTTCTACCCAGAAAATGTGGGTGGCTGTCTCCACCACAAAAAATCGACTGTCGTATATAACCTCGCATGTGTTGAAAATGATGTAAAACACAATGCAAACCAATATTTGCACCGCAGCCAGCTGCATGTTCTTTCAGCTAACCTTCTTTACCTCTGCACTGCAGCTCTTCTCTCTTTTCCAATGAGTCCAATGCACTAAACATTGTCCGCATGGTGCTTGATTGTGGATTGTGCATGAAAGCCTCAATATATAACCGATTTCTACTGGAAAACGCCATGCATGAGCCTCGTTCCGTACAGAGATTCTTTGTCTACAGCGTCTCTGCTCCACCATTTTGGGTGGTGCTTGGGAAGAATGAGGACTGGTAGCCTTGGATGGAGGTTGAGGGCTGCAGGAAGCGGCTGTTGTGACCTCTGGTATTGGCTCCAGCTGGAATGAGGTATGAGTGGATGGAATGTCGATAAGCGAGTGGACTGTATAGCATAAACTCCAAGGTACTTCGCACTATTCACGGTTTGCAAGGTTTTGCCGTGGATGCAATTTCCATGCAGAGTTATCGTTCCTTGCACTCACATATATCTCTGCTAACTACTAAATTACAAGATTTTGGTAAAACCTGATTAATTGGAATATTTTTGCCTGAAACTTATTTATTTCTTGTGTAGATATAATTTTCAGAATATCTGCAAATTAGATGTTGCAAGATTTGAAATAATGCATGGAAACAATTTAGTTTTAATCGGGACTATTTTACTACAACAATATTACGTACTTAGGTCTCCTCATGTAAACATTTCAAAAGCAGAAAATTGCCCAAAAAAAAAAACATATAGAAAAATAATTTGAAAATATTGAATACTCGTGCCCTAGAGATGCAGGAGGTTGATGAAGGAGGTAGATAAAAAAAAAGTTCGCTTTTCTACAGTTGGTAGCCAGAGTCAAGTGATTTCTTGAAGAGAGAAGCTACTCCCGGTGCTATCTCTTTTGCTACGGTTTTAAGGAACCTGCCTGGGATTTGGCCTGGTCCTGTGGCTTTGTGCGACTTGAGCTTTGCGGTAGTCTATGCACTCCTTTGGGATTTAATTCCGTGTGAGGCTTGACCCGAGGTCTGGGATATTTTGTAAATCTTGACTTCATTGGTAAATACTGACGAGAACTGATCATTTACTAATTTAGCAGGTTTGCATTGGTGGTAGTATTATCGCAGTGGTGTAGATCATCTTTATGGATACCAGATCTGACGTTATGGCGTGGCTTTATGTAGTTCCAAAACGTATTGGAGTTTGTAGCCGTGTTCGCAATCATGTCGTTTACATAGTTTGCATGAGCTTGGAACCCTACTCCTTTTCTGTGATTGTTTCTTCAGTTTTTTGTTGTGAAACTAATCTTCAGGCTTGCCAGCAGCTTGGGCTATTTTGAACCGTGTTTCCTTTTAGACAGGTTTCGTACTTCGCGAGTAATCCAGGGTTGCGTGAATCTAGTCGATGTCATTTTTGTTCGGATATGTTTCTCCATTATATTGACAAGCTGAGCTTGAAGTAGACCCAAAGGTCGTTGATACATGCAGGGCACCTTTGAAGCGGTTCTGCCTCTACCAAAAAATACAACAACAACAACCAACCAATCCCCACCAAAACAAAGACTTTATTGGCGAAACGTCATTCTGAAGGGAAAAAATACAAAAAGTCAAAATTTCGGGGGAAATACAACAAAACACCCCCAGTCTACTCCCGCCCCTCACGCTTCACTCCCGCCCACCTCTTACTTCCCTCACCTCATTCCCTTCAGTTTTAATGCACTTTTTTTTTAGAATTATCATACAATGTGTTATATATTTTGTGCGATGATCTTTTATCAGTGGCAAAATCAGTGGCAAATTGAAATATTGGCAAGTTAATCGGAATCACAATTAATCAGCAATGACATGAACGAGCACTTATTTAAAACTCTTGTTTATTAGTTACTGCAGGTAAAAAATAGATTATACAATTTTATTACTGACACAAAAAAAATACGACCACGACGAGACTCGAACTCGCAATCTTCTGATTCGAAGTCAGACGCCTTATCCATTAGGCCACGCGGCCAGTCGATACTATCACCATAAAATATATAGTATAAAAAAGCAGCGGTTGTGGTTCATTGTAGTAGTAAAGCTGTTGAATGTTTATTTTGATGTCGTGGTGCCTTGCGTAAAAATATGATAATGTGTTTTTGTTCAAATTAAAAACGTCGAATCAATAAAACATTCGATAATTAACGAATTGTATGTTGAATTGTCAAATTGTTCTCAGAGTTGTCGTTATTGTCTAGCATTTATTAGAGTAAGGACTAGCCTGGTTTTCTGGCCCACAATACTGTGCAAAGCATTTTGGGCCAGGGAACCAGGCTAAGTAAGGACCGACAATCCTGGTAAATTGCACGCATCATTGAGTAGATAGAACGTTTGCTCAGAGTTGTCGTTCGTGTCTAGCATTTACCAGACCAGACTCTATTGTGCAGGGGCGGATCCAGGATTTCAGCTTAGGGGGGGGGGGCGTAAGATTTTGGTCAATTTTCGGGTCCGTTTCTATCCTCATAAAACGGTTGCGGTAGTGCATTGATAGGGTAAAAAAGTCCGTTTTCAAATAACAGGATTTAACAATGTGTTAATTAAACCACTCCTTAGCCATTATGCGTTGAGCGAGCGAAGCGAGCGAGAACATTTTTTTATACTGAGGGCGTGCATCGAAATTGTTTGATATTTTATCTACAGTAACATGGAAATACATGTATGAATACACAAGTAAGTTTCAAATAAAAGGATTTAACAATTTGAATGTGTTAATTAAACCACTCATTATAGCCATTATGCGTCGAGCGAGCGAAAAAAATGTTTATACTGAGGGTGTGCATCGAAATTGTTTGATATTTTATCTACAGTAACATAGACATACATGTATGAATAAAAACGGGCCGTTTTCAAATAAAAGGAATTAAAAATGTGTTAATTAAATCACTCATTAGTCATTATGCGGCGAGCGAGCGAAACAATTTTTATACTGAGGGCGTGCATCGAAATTGTTTGCTATTTTATCTACATGGTAACATGGACATACATGTATGAATAAAAAAAGTCCGTTTTCAAATAAAAGGATTTAACAATGTGTTAATGAAACCACTTATTAGTCATTATGCGTCGAGCGAGCGAAGAGAGTGGAAAAAAAAATATACTGAAGGCGTGCATCGAAATTGTTTGATATATTATCTAATTACCACTCATTAGCCATTATGCGTCTAAAAAAATAATTATACTGAGGGCGTGCATCGAAATTGTTTGGTATTTTATCTACTGTAACATGGACATGCATGTATGAATAAAAAAAGTCCGTTTCCAAATAAAAGGATTTGAGAATGTGTTAATTAAACCACTCATTATTCATTATGCGTCGAGCGAGCGAAGCGATCGAGAATTTTTTTTATACTGAGGGCGTGCATCGAAATTGTTTGATATTTTATCTACAGTAACATGGACATACATGTATGATCCGGAATTTTTAGGTGCGTCGAGCGAGCGAAGCGATCGAGAATTTTTTTTATACTGAGGGCGTGCATCGAAATTGTTTGATATTTTATCTACAGTAACATGGACATACATGTATGATCCGGAATTTTTAGGTGCGCCCCCCCCCCCCCTGGATCCTCTAGTGTTGTGCCCATCGCGTCCCTGACGTGTTAGTTGGCGGACGGTCTATAAACCTTAGAACTACACACACACACACGTCTAGCATTTATTAGAACGAAATCCTGGTAAATTGCACGCATCGTTGAGTAGATAGAACGTTTGCTGGTCCTCCGTTTGATTTCATTCTAAAAAATTACCTCTACCAACCGGAGACCAGTTTATTTAGAACATTGACCGACATTTCTTTTAATTTCGTTCAGTCTATATCATCTTCGACGCTTGATTTTGAATACAAACGTATAGTCTTAAAAATAAGCAAGCGCCTCAGATGATCTTCTAAATTGTACTGTGTCAGGTGGTTGTAAAAACCCTAAACAGTACACGGAGTGACGACGTGATACGATCATACTACTGTGATATTATGTCAGGTCTGGTCAGAAGTTAGCCAGCTTTCATCGGAAACTAAACCCAAAATGGCAAACAACTATTTAACAGATTCCGGATCATCTGATGGAGAATTCAATGATGAAAATTCTGAAGATTTGTCACACAGTGAGCTCGAAGTGTTGCCAAATTATTTGTCAAATTACCCATTGTGCTGGAAGTCGGTGCAACTTAGTCACAACGATTTTGTACAGTTTCCAAATGAGATTGGGACTTTTATCAATTTGGTGAACATCGATATAAGTAATAATGGATTAACTAATATAGGTGACGAAATTGTTCATTTACAGAAACTGCGGACATTAACAGCCAGAAATAACCTGCTAGATTCGCCTTCGCTGCCAAAAGATTTTGGATTATTGACATCATTAGAAACTTTAAATCTCAGTGGAAATAGATTCACAGACTTTCCGATGCAAATAACGGAACTTTTAAATTTGAAAAACCTTTATCTTGGTGCTAATCAAATCTCGGAAATACCTGGTGCTTTGAAAAGTTTAACATGGTGTGTATAAATTCAGGGCAACCACCCTAAACCAACTCAGCCCCGTGTCAAGTCAGCCCTAGAACTGATTCATACACAGAGTCAACTCGAGTGAAGTCAGACTGCAGTTCGACCTCCTGTATATTTAATAAATGTGCAATATGTTTTTATAATTGTATTTTATTACCTAATATAGGTGCACTTTTTTTTGGTCTATCGTTTTATACTTTTTTTTACATACGCTTTATTGCTAATTAATATTATGTTTATATATGAGGGCCGCGTGACCAAGGCTGACTTATCCCACTTCACTACGAGGGCAAAATTGACCCTAGCTGACTTGATCCGGGACTGAATATTTACTATTAACATGATTAAAATAAAAACAAATTATTTTGATGGAATTCAATAAAAGAAAGCACCACTTCGTCGGTTTAAATAACCTAGTTTAAACTCCAATCCCACATTAAAAGTACACTCGTGGGTAATAATAGACGATCACGTAACTTATTCAGCATACTATCCGTCTTGTATGTTTTCTGACATTTTACTGGACAAAAAACATATTTGATCATTTCTCCCTTTTTATACAAATTTCAATGTACTTTTGATAAAATTTGAACTGGAAAATTCCAGTGCATTGTTATACATTTTTAATTTGAAAATATATATGAATTGAGAAATCTTCGCTGGTTTACGCTCAAGAGAAAACTTCGGTTTCAACAAACATGTACTATTAGATCATATTAAAATGTCTATGCACATGACATTTCTCAAGTGCATTGTCATGTGCATTTACAACAGTCTATTGAATCATTTTAGAATTATTTTATTTATTAGAATTTTGTGTTTCTGGGTTTCAAGAACCTCATTACTCAATGTCCAGTAAAACTGTATATCTGTTCTGAGAATGTAATGAGCTTTAAATTAACTGGTTTCATTGGTCCAATTTTTATCACTGAATCAATCAGAATGCTTCATTCATATTTTCATTTGGTTGTATGTTTCTATCATGACATCACTTTCTGGTATTATGACATCACAACCTGGCATTATGACATCACATCATGCTATTATGACATCACATCATGCTATTATGATGCAACTCAGTCAGTGTGTTCTCAGAACTGAATGAGCCTTCTAATTTGGCTGTGAGAAACAGATTAAGACTATTTGTACTGTATCACTCATCGAGAAATGAGTTTCTTGTAACCAAGAATCACAAAATTCTAAAAATAAAATAATTCTAAAATGATTTAATATACTGTTTTACATGAATAATAAGTATAGTGAAATATATTAGACAATACTTTATATTATCCTTTCACTTTTTCCAGCTTAGAAGTGTTGTATCTCGGGGGAAACTGCTTGAAATATGTGCCTGCGGAAATTGGCTACCTACAACAACTGGCCTCGCTGGTTCTCTGTGATAATGAACTCAATAGTCTCCCTCCAACCTTCTCAAACCTCTGGAAACTGCGATCTCTCAGCTTACACAATAACCAGTTATCAACTCTACCACAGGAAATAGTGTCGCTCAATCTTGTTGAGCTCAGTCTCAGGAATAACCCTCTTGTTGTGCGATTCGTGCAGGACTTGATATTTGATCCACCGTCATTGATGGAGCTTGCAGGTAGAGTGGTGAAGGTGGAGCGCATTGTTTACTCTGCCTCGGATCTGCCTTCAGACCTTGTCAAGTACCTGTCATCAGCACGAAGATGTGTTAACAAAAGCTGTGAAGGTTGGTTGAAATTATAATATTTTAGATTAAAAATTTACAATCCGATAATTCCGTTTGTAAACACAGGGCTTTCCCATAGTTTTTGAGACTCAGAGTAACAGCCTAACAGGGAAAGTTTTAAAAGTTTTGAAGTTTTAAAAGTAGGCTGATTTTTTATAGTTAGAACATCCTAAAATCTTGTTGTATTGGGTACTGCTAAAAGTAGCCAGCCAGCTAACCAAAATAGGAGGGTAAGTAACCTGCCTACTGGTTATACTATAAAGGCAAGTCCTAATTATAAAAGATCATAGATGACGTGCCTTTATTCTTAACCCACTACATAAACATGTTCTTTCTTTGAATTAAGACCATTCCATTTATATGACAAATGGGTGTTTTGGGGTAAATGACTGATCAGCAGCCATACATTGTAAACCTTGATCAGCCTGCGAGTTACTTGCAGGCTGATAAGGGTTTACAATTGTCGCAAAGGCTATTATAGTTGTGCTTAGCGGGTTACAGGTTAAAACAGCTATCCCGCCATAAATTCCTATGGTTCTTTAACAATGCTCTGAGGATAGACCGATACACGGGACCGCCGGTTTAGAACTTAACTTGAATATTGGCACATCATTAGTTATAAATACTTATTTCAATTGTTCAAAGCAAACAGTTTTTACATAGAATCTAACTAATTATGTTTACTGATTAATATAGCATGTACATTGCAGCAATAAAATATTTGAAGCTCAAGAAAAAAATAAAAATATGTTGCATTGTAAACCTTCACCTCTCACCGTTACGGGTTCGAATCCCACTGGGAGCTCGACTTGTAAGGAAGTGTCGATTCTTACGGATGGCGGGAGGTGTACAATACTTGTTTTACCCATGAAAAGTGGGTGGTCTGCCTCCACCACAAAAAAATGACCGTCATATATACCTTACATGTGTTGCAAGTGACGTAAAACACCATACAAATTACCTTTTATTTAATTAAATATGCAAGCAAGTCAAAACCATACTGAATTAATGTGCTTATTTTAATGCTTAATAAATACTTCAAGATTGCCCTGTGTCCCTTTAAACAAACTAAAAAACAACAACATTCATGCAACCACATTTATTGCACAGTGATATGACGTGATACCACCTTATACCACCATACGAGAGGAGTGGAGCCATGATTCTCACGTCTAGATATGATGTTTATCTGAAATACTGAAATTTTACCTTATTTCCTTTCAGGTGTCTACTTCAATTCCAAAATAGAGAACGTAAAGTTTGTGGACTTTTGTGGCAAGTACCGCCTGCCCCTGCTCCAGTATCTATGCTCACCGAAGTGCACATACTCGCAGGCCCATAGCGACAGTGACACAGACACTGAAGACTCGGCCAAGACAAAGATGAAGAAAGTTCTACTGGGTTAGAGGGGACCTGCTACTCACTGTGTCATATCTTGTGATTTGTTTTTATTATAATTTAATGTGAACTGAATTTAAATTAAAAATTCCCTTCAGTATTAGTAGTGGCCTTCATGTGTAAGATGTTGACGCAAACTATGATAAATTTAGCGAATTTCATTTTCTACATGTTCCAGGTCTAATACATGAAAATGTTATGTTGAAAAACCTGGTTGGTGCTTTTTATAGACTTTTTTCGCTTTATAGATTAACTAAACAAATACTTACTGGATTGTTTCCTGAGTGTAGGTGAAAAGTTGGTTAAGTAGTTGATATTTTCTGTTTTAAAAGCGACACATGACAATCTTGGTATTTTTTTAAACTTGAATCTTTCTACATATTAAAGGAGGCTTTCTACATATTAAAGGAGGTTTCCTACATAACTTGTATATTTACAAATCATTCTTAATAATTATTTTAATAGTTCAAAGCAAATTGGTTTTGCATTCATGTATATAACAGATCAATTGCATCATTACTATATTTAAGCCAAGATAGAATAAAAAAGAACAAGTTTTAAAAAAACTTGATATTAAATTTATAAGTTTGAAGGTGATTCTGTTCATCGTTTGACTATTTCAGGATTGTCGTATGTCCCTTTAAGCAGCAAGGCATGTACACCAATATCTTTAACTGGTATTCAAACACAAACATTGAAAGCCAGTAGTTTAGCATTTCAAATGCTGCTTTTTTCTACAACGGATAGGTGTTCAAACAGTTAATGTTAATTCAAACAACATTGAATAAACTTGAATTAGTATTTTCATGCCTTTAAGATAACATTCAGATTTTTGGCTAGATTTCAAGTATCAGGTAATATAAAGGGTTAACTAATGGCAACAAATATTAAAGTACATGGGATTAAATTATTATTATTAAAATGAGGATTGAATAAAAGCATGTAGGTCCCTTTCTGTGTAGGTCCCCTACTGCATGCTTTTGAACGGTTACACGAAACACCCAAATCTACCTATTTACCTCAAATCTATACCTCCCAGGTCCACACCAAATCTACCTTATATGGTGTTCCAACGATGTTGTGGTTACAAATGTCACAAAAAAAATTTTTTAAGCAAAATGAAGATGTAGTTATTTATTTAACATCATTGTACAACCATAGAATCTAGAGTTGGTGTGGATTTGAGAGGATTTGTGGGGAATAGATAGATTTGGGTGTTCCGTGACACCCCTTTTGATCTGGGTCTATCATCAGTGCATTCCCTTTGTTATTGGGTTTCAGGGAAAGGTTTAAAAGTAAAATGTGTGATTGAGATTTTTAGTTCTTCCTTTTGTTGTTGTATTAAGGACTGCTAAAAGTTGCCATTCAGCCATTCAACTATGCAAGGTAGGAGAGTAAATCATTCACCTACCATCTATAGACACCCCTGCTTTACATGACAACATTTGGACTACAGTGATATAATGAAATAACATTTCTGTTTCATAAATGCTACTTATAATCAATTTTCAATGTTTACATGTACTCATTTTAAGTGAGTGCCAAGTTTTAACAAGCAGGTCGACTCTGGAAAATAGTACCAGTACCTTATTAAAGATGTCTACAAACTGAAGTGCAAATCAGTTCATGATAATTTGTCAAACAATTTGTATTGACCTCTACTCTGTGTATTGATAGCTTAATATCATTTCTAGTCATTACATTCATGTTGTATTAATACTTTATGTTGAAATGTTTAAAGTGCTCAATATAAGTTGGTAAAACGACAACACAAACAAATGGTACACAATAAACAGAATCAACGAATGCTTTCTTTTAAAACAATTGTTGACAGTGTCGGTGTGTTTGATAATTGATGTGATATATTGCATACGTGTCAACTTGTACTGTAGGCCAGCAGTTGTGCCAAAATAGTGCTACACATTTTTGTTTGTATGGTGTTTTGCATCGTTTTCAACACATGTAAGGTTATATAATATGACGGTCAATTTTTTTGTGGTGGATGCAGACCACCGACTTTTCCTGGGAAGAACCAGTACTGTACACCTCCCGCCATCCGTAAGATTTGACTTACATTTTTGATCTGTACATTAAATCGGGGCATTGACTTATTCTGGGAACATCTATGTTGTTAAAGGGACACATGGCAGTCTTGATTTTTTATCTCTTCTGGCCAACGGGAGGTTGAGTTCCCACAATGCAAACTGTATACCATGATTTTGTTACGAAATTCTTAACCTTTTGAATGTTAACATTAAGTCCATTCTCATGATCATTTTATGTCATACTAAAACAAAGAACCGACACATATATTTAATCGTCATGTCGTACCTAAGCTGTTTCAAGGTTGCCATGTGAGTGGTTGGATGGATGGAAAAGTAAAAATGCAACTCTATCTACAACAGAATTTTATGAGACAATTTTAGGCCCATTCTCCATGTTTTTATTGCAGTGTGAATGAAGCGTTAATGAAGTCCGCAGTGCTCATTTCTAACAAGATATAGTGGGCCTGGAATTGATCATCAGTAAAATTCAATTCAGTTTGGTAAAATTGGTTTTATGGTCAATTTACTGAAATTTCACATGGTTTCTGTATTTGTTCTTTGTCTTGCCCAAAGGGGCTGGCGTGGCGCAGTCGGTAGCTCGGCGGATTTGTAACCGGAGGCTCCGGGTTCAATCCTCCGTGGTGCCACTGAATTCCGTCGGTGTGTCCTTGGGCAAGACACTTTACCTTAGCCTCGTCCGTCGGATGGGGACGTAAACCGGGCGGTCCCGTGTATCGGTCTATCCTCCGAGCACGTTAAAGAACCATAGGAATCTATTCGATAATAAGAGTAGGGCAGGTTCCCGGATTCCTATGTATCATTCCCCTCTCTCTGGGGCGGCTCTAAATAACCTATACTGTGTTGATGAGCCGTTAAACAACATTCAATTCAATTGTCTTGCCCAAATTCGTGTTCATTTTATCATGTTTTGTTCATGCTCATTAAAGGTCTTCATCATGACCCCTGCATTGTTTCAGTTGCCATCTCGCTCATATCACTAGAGCAGTGGCAGAAAACTATAACGTGGCTCCAGCGTAAATGGAGCGTCTACAATAGAATTTGCACAAACTCTGCAGTTCAGGGTGAGAAGGTTCTAGGCCCGTTATCCATATTTTATCTCGATGTACATGGAGGATGAGCCTGGCATGTTCATTCGTGTTAGGCGCCATATAACCTTTCATGTGCTGATGCGTCTTAAAACCCCAATTCAATTCAATTATTTGTCTTGAAAGCCAAGACATTGTTTGCAATATACCAGGTTGGTTAACTGTGCTTCCTGCTTTTCAGATTGTTTCCCTAACTGATAACTTATATTTGTCATGGTCTACAGAATTGGCAGCAACTCTGCTGCTTGCAGTTCTGCAGGTTAGAGAAGGATCTAGGTCCAATCTGCATATGTTTATCTCGATGAATATAGAGGGTGGGCCTAGAATTATCATTTCTGTTGGTGTCATATAACCTTTTTGTGTTGGTGCGCCATACAACTGAATTCAACTCAACTATATTTGCCATTATTAGTAGTAACTGTGCCTGTTCATGTTAACAAAATGACATATCATTATGTGGTCCAAGTATTATCTTTCATACCCCATCCAACCCCTTCTCCAAAGCGAAAACGGGGTTGGCTGGGGTATGCAATAAAGCCTTAATTTCTGCTTAAAACATTTGCATAATGTAAAATTACCCCTTAATATGTAATTTTAAACAGGTTATCGCAATTTTTATGAGTAAAAGATGTTTTAAACCTGTTTTATTGTCGAAATAGCCATTACAAAATCCTGCTAATATAAGCTTCCCCACCACTTAATGGAATTAAGACGGGACCACGTAATGTAAGGTATACCGGCAGTTATAGAAAACGTTCCTGTGCTATAAATTTGAATAGTACTTTATTAACATCTTATGCATCATTGATAACAATGGCAGCACTAAATGAAACATGCATAGTGTGTACCTATATAACTTGCTGTCAGAAGTTAAAAAATGTCATATCATGGAACATGTCTTGTTATGTACAGGTGTTGTTGTGTTGCCTGCATAACATGGCATACATTGTCCATCATCGTCGGTTCGTCCGTCACACTTTAACCTGCAACCTAACATTGGCCATAACTTAAAAAGTATTTGACCTATATTCATGAAACTTCGCACACACCTTCATCTTGACCCAAAAATGTGTCCAATAACTACTTTTGGCAGAGTTATGCCCCTTTCTTCATAAGACTTTAACCTGCAGCCTAACCAAGCTCATGACTGGCCGTAACTTGAAAAAGTATTTGACCTATGTTCATGAATAGTTAGATTGTCCTTTCTGAAATACATGTACGCACATGGCAGGCAACACAAGTGTTCCGTGGAACACCGTTCTAGTGTATATATCTAAACTCATCTGTGTGGAGTGACTGTACTAATATTTACTTTTAATTAATAAAAATCGTGAAATACAAATATTAAATGTCAAAATGAAAAACAAAAGGTGCGAAAGTTTTCAACATATTCTTTTGTTTTAAATATATGTGTTATCATGCTATGTCAAAGTTACTTATACCAAAGAAAGATGTATGCAATTTACGTAATTTGGTTATTGTTCTCCATGCCTAATTATTTCTCATTTAAATGTGACCTTCATTACCACTTAATCTGGTCCATGATTGGTTCCAATGAGGTATATTGATGGCGTGCAAACAATACGAGGATGCTAATTGATGTGTGCCAGTTGGGCATCCTGAAGCTCTCATTGTCATTCATGGATACAGTAAGAGATGATCTGCAATTGGTCTGAATGTGTTTTTTTAAGGTATAAACAGGGCAGGTCAACTTTCGTATTGAAAACAAATTTTGGATCACCAAAGAAAATTGTAACAGCCCAAATTGTTTGTACCTACATCATTTGATAATTTGACCCCATGAGTTACCTACGGTATTCCGTATTGGGACTGTTGCACATGTTGATTTTTTGTATGCACTTATGAAATAATTGTCAAATTTGTGAGCATTTATGTAATAAAGACGATCAGTTCTTTTAAAACAAATTGTACATTTTTTATGGTTAATTGGTTTTGTACAAATATTTTCTAATAAACTGTTTGTGCCTACTCATAGAAATCTATCGGACATCATGTGTTTACACTGTACCTACATATATCGGTAAAAAAAGAAATTGACGAGTTGATAATTGTTGTTAAACAATGGAATAGGGGTCGTAATGTTATATTTCATACCGGTCTGTTGTGTTACTTTAAAAGCTGAAAACGTTATTAAACTGACAGAGAAATATCGTAAATGACCTAAGAGTCGGCGTTAAAATCATACAAAAAATTTAATAATAAACGAGACGCAATGCACATCATAATTTTTAAATAAGTTTATCACTGCATAGACGACTTAAACCTAAAAAAAAACATGTTAATTTAATGAAAAATGATAGAGAAAGGGTAGCACAAAATACCCAAGGGTTCATGTAAAAAGTAAGCATTATATTTGGCATATTCACAGCTATTATGTAGTTCTGCACATTCTTAGTAATGACATCTGCATCATTTGTGATACCATATCTCTGTCATTTTTGGCTCTTAATTTAAAAAACGTTTTTGGATTTTTATGTATAAAATGTGTATCAATTCAGTGATATGTGCATTTTAATAGTTCTGTGTATATTCCGGTTAACAACTTTAATTATACATACTGGTTCATTTCTTTCTTTACTGAGTATATATTTTAACCCTACTAAGTATATCGACAATCTGGTTGTATACAAACACACCCTCGTCTGGAGAACGTTTGTTTTAAAGCAGCGCTATTAGTTAATCAAGTTTGGAGTTTGTGGAACTAGTCCAGTTTTCTTACAGATGTTAATAACTATTGTGTTTCCAATTCTTACGGGTAGTAAAAGGTATACAGTAGTGGTTTCTAGCCAGGAAAAATGGGATGGTCTGGCTCTACCTAAAAAAATATCAACTGTCATATAGCTTAACATGTGCAAAAAATATGTCGAACACCATTTTGATTCAAACAAAGTTTCAAATCGCTCAAATCATCCGTGTAAGCCTGATTGACATATTTATTGGTGCTGACTGTACAATTTTAGTATTTATTGCAATTAACAAAGAAACTAGATATATTGTTAGTTATATTTATGAATGTAAAACAAACCTTTCAAAATTGCAAAATATTTTACTCATGAAAATCATGTGTGCAGAAATATAGCAATATACAATCAATATTTGTGAGTTGTTTTAGCTTCCCAAATCCTAAACTGTCTATCTCAAGCCTGTTTTTGAGTTGTATTGAACCTTTGTTACGGGCTCTTCAGCTTTTTATCTGAGGTCATTAGATCTGCCTTGGTACTACTCTCCTTTGCATCGGTTATAAATTACTATGTAATATTCTAACATTTGAAACGAAGTGGTAAATACGTCCGCTGACTAGGGCGCGTACCTTAGTGAGCGTGGAAGGATACATAGGAATCCAGGAACCATGTTCTACTCTTCCTCGGATAGATACCTATGGTTCTTTCACATGCTCATGATAATTAGTCCAGATGCGACTTCTGGGCAGGTTGAAGTTAAGTGACACAACCATCAACTTGTACAATCACTTGTATTGTTGGTCAATTTTTAGCTCACCTGAGCCAAATTGTGATCATTGTTCTTCTGTTTGTCTTAGCTTAACTATTTGCTCCTCATTGCTCTAGCACTTTCATCTGATCTTTACTAAACTTTGCCAGATTGTTGAGATCAATGAAAGCTCCAACGAATCCGCTAAATTGGATTAGTAACAATAAAGCTTTAGTCCTTGATATATGTTGAAAAATGCTATATTTTGCTTTGATAGCACTCTAGCTTCTTCAGTTTTCATTCAATTTTTACCATGATTTAATACAAAAAGTTTGATCGAGTTCCAAAACTAGACATGTTGGACATGAAACAGCAGAGTTATGGCCCTTGAATTCTGCCTCGTTACATGTAACTCTCTAACATCTCCATTTTCCTTCTGATCTTTACCAATCTTGGTCAGATTGTTGATATTAGTGAAAGCTTTGCCAAGTTCAAAGACCAGATATACATGTTAAGTAACACTAGAGCTATGGCCAATGGGGTATTGAACAATAATGATCAGGTCGCCATGACCTTATGTGGAAATTTACATTCCGTGTGATAACTTAAAAACTAAAACATCCACATTCATGAAACTTCAGAGGTACATTACCATTGGAGAGAGGAAGAATCCTATTAATTTTTGGGTTAGTAGGTCAAAGGTCACGGCCGTCATGATGGAAAGACCTATTCCGCGCAATAACTTCAAAACTATAGCATCCACACTCATGAAACAGGTACATTTCCCTTGGTGAGAGAAGGCTTTCTATTGTTTTTTGGGGTCAGTTGGTCAAAGGGCAAAGCTAGTCCACATGACCTTGTATGGAAATACGTATTCCACGCGATAACTTTCAACCCACAACACCCACTCATAAAACATACATTAATAGTCCTGAGTGAGAGGAGAAACCCTATTGTATTTGGGCGTAGTGTAGTAGGTCAAAGGTCAAGGTCGTGAACTTTAAAACACAATCAGGAAATTTCCCTTGGTAAAAGACGGAGCAGTATTATTCGGGGGTCAGTAGAAAAAAGGTCAAGGTCGCCATAACCTTAGATGGAAATACGCATTATGCGCAATAACTTTATTGGTATTGTCCTTGGTGAAATGTGTAACTGTACTGTGTTTGGGGTCAGTCGGTCAGAGGTCAAGGTTGGACAATTCTGAGCAATAACTTCAAACGCATAACGCCGACCTTTATGAAACTTGATAGGTACATTGTTCTCAATAAGAGGAGAAACCCGGTTGTTTTGGGGTAGTAGGTTAGATGTCAAGGTCGCTTTGAACTCATGTGACAGTATGCTTTCCGAGTGATAACTCCGAAAGCGTAACACCCATCCTTGTGGAACTTCATATGTATACTGCCCTAGGTCCGAGGAAAATCCCTGTTGCTGTTGGGTTCACTGTGTAAAAGGGCAATTTCACCATGTCCTTGTATGGAACTATGTATTCAGTATGGAACTATGTATTCAGTGCAATAGCACTGTAAATATGACACCTACGCTTATGAAACCGCATAATGAAAAGAAGGGAACTATTCTTTTTTGGGAAAGTAGGTCAACGGTCAAAGTCATCATGACCTCAAACGGACATACATAACCAAGCGATAACTCCATGACAATAACAAACACGCACGCGCGCGCGCGAGCACGCACACCTCATGAAACTTTAGTTACATTGCCCTTGTTGAGTGGCGGAACCCTTACGTTTTTGGAATCAGTAGGTCAAAGGTCAACTTGACAAGGTCGACATTATATGGACACATCATAAACGATGCATTTTGTTTTCTTTTTATAAATGTAATACAATACTTACTGAGTATGCATTTAGACAATACTAAAACATGCTGAAATGAAATGGGGGTTTTACGCCCCACTAACACATCGTTGTAGGTTATATTGGGACAGCAACCTCAGAGGAAGATGAGATGAAGCATGGTGTCCCACCAAAACCTAATTTGACTTACCCTGATGTATCCATTTAATATATAAATTTCTTCAAACCTATGCATTTTAATAGATATATATTGTATGAAATAACGGTGTGTACAATTATCAATTCCATTAAAAAACTGTTAAGCTGACTAGCCGGAACAGTAGGTAACGTTATAAGAAACAAACATCATTATACTGACACAATTTTCGCGGGCATACATGTTTTGAAAGACGTAAAAACAACAATAAAAAACGTTTGAAATAACAGATGAAATGTGTTACTCAATCAATACTTATCGTAGTTATAAAAGCAAACAATAAAGACCTGCACCCAAATATTTCTTTTACATCGAAAATAGACATTGTTTTTTGACATGCAAGAGTTACGAAATGGGTCTAATTACTACAAGCATGTAAGAAGTAACTTATCTTCAGAGTGACCTTGACATTGACGATACTAGTTCTGACATGGATGTTAGTTTCTGCATCGTCTTGATGAGATGTGCCATGTAATTCTTAAATCCCCGCATACTTGAACGAAATGGGAGACAGACGGACGGACGTACAGATGGACGGCACATATGCATGTCTTATTGTTTTAAAATTCTTTAATGCATATAACAGTTCTGACACAGACGCAAAATTGGCATCATTATATGCATGAACTTCGACGTGACCTTGGTCTTCGAAGATACCAGCATGAATCTTGAGTCGTGGTTGTTGGGATCTGCGCATCAGTTCAATGAGACGAGAAGGTAATATATACCAGGCTATTTTGAAATTCCTCCATGCGTGCAGGAGTTCAGAAGTGGACACGAAATGGCATTTTCTCATGATAGGCATTGACCCATACCATTTTGATGAAATGAGCAAATGAGTCAAGTGACGAAATGGGACGGAAGGACAGATGGAGGTCATTACTATAACCCTGTTTCCTCCAGCGACGGCGGGGGATACACATTTAACTTCCCTTGATACTCTCTATTGAAATACATGTTAGAATATGTCTATTGAATTTAAACCTGGAGAACATCTGGAGATGAATTTCAGAGGAAAATGGATGACTGCTTTGAGGGTCTAAACGGTGTCGTTGCAACAGTAGACGACATATGCGTTTTTGAAAAAAGTAGGCAGAAAAACGATAAAAATCTAAAAGCCGTTTTACAACGCTGTCTTGAAAAGGGTGTTCGTTTGAACGATGAAAAACTTGAAGTCGGTGTTCCTCCAGTTCATTATTTTGGTCACATTTTGTCGGCAGATGGTCTGAAACCCGACCCTGCCAAGGACACGGCTATAAGAGATATGCAACCCTCTAACAACAAGGCAGAACTGGAAACAGTTTTAGGCATGGTCAACTACTTATCACGTTTCGCACCAAACTTGGCTGAGGTTACAAGTCCCATGCGTAAACTATTGTCAAAGGATGTTGAGTTTTCCTGGGACAAACCCCAAGCTGAAGCATTTCAGAAGGTCAAAGAGATAGTCACTGAGCATCCAGGTCAAGTCCTATCATATTATGACCACACCAAACCACTGACCCTGCAAGTTGATGCAAGCAAATTTGGTCTCGGTGCCACTATCATGCAAGAAGGACAACCTATAGCATATGCTTCGAAGTCCTTGACAGCTTCTGAAATCAATTATGCACAAATTGAAAAGGAAATGTTTGCAATCGTTTTTGGATGCAAACGATTTCACCACTACGTCTATGGCCACAAAACTCATGTGCAAACTGACCATTTGCCATTAGTTTCAATTTTAAAGAAACCCCTTCATGCCGCCCCTGCCCGCTTGCAACGCATGATGTTGCAACTACACAGGTATGACATAGATGTCACACATGTACCTGGGAAACAGATACCTGTTGCCGACACGCTTTCCCGTAAATCATTAAGCGACACATACCCAGACCTATGTGTAGGTATGGATGTACAGGTCAATATGGTCATGTCAAAATTACAGGAATTAAAAACACAAACTGAAAATGACAAACAATTTAGTGTCCTTAAGCACACTTTCCTTGAAGGTTGGCCGGAATCCAGAAATCAATGTCACCCCCAAATTTTGGACTTCTGGAATTTTCGGGACGAATTATCAGTGATCGATGGGTTGATCATGAAAGGTAAGAAAATTGTCATACCCCAAGAATCAAGACCAAGAATGCTTGAAATAATTCACACTGGCCACATGACACATGACATAACTGAAAAAGTACTTAATTGTTCTGTCTGCTTGGAACACAGAAATTCAAACCCTAAGGAACCCCTAATATCCCATGACACTCCTGATTATCCCTGGCAGACAGTTGCCACTAATCTATTTACATGGGACAACAAGAATTACATTGTTGAGGTCGATTATTACAGTAGATACTTCGAGGTCAAGGAAATCCCCAACATGAAAAGTAATTCTGTTATCAATCGTATGAAAGGAATATTTGGCCGTTTTGGCATACTAGAGAAAGTAGTCTCGGATTCGGGTCCCTGTTATGCTTCTCAGGAATTTGCAAATGTTGCAAATGAATGGGATTTCAGTCACCTTACCATCCAAGGTCCAACAGACTTGCAGAAAAATATGTCAGTACTTAACAAAAGCAAAGTCAAGTGGAAAGGATGCATTGCTTGGCATTCTTGAGTATATAGTCACTCCGCTTAAAGAGATAGGGTTCTGTCCATCACAATTACTTATGGGCAGAAAATTACGCTCAGTTCTCCCCACTGTACAAGAACACCTCATTCCTCACGCAGTACCCCACTCTCTAGTCAAAGAAAACATTCAGTCACACAAACAAAAAGAAAAGGTTTATTACGACAGAAATACAAAACCCCTGATATCCCTTAAAGTTGGCGATTCTGCTAGAATACAACAGCTAAACAAAACTTGGAAAAAGGCAGTAGTCGTAAACAAACACAATGAACGTTCATATTCAATTCAAACGGAAGATGGTGCTGTGTACAGGAGAAATAGGCACGATTTATTAAAAACAAATGAGTCAATCCCAAACCAAAAAACAGCTGATTCTGAAATACAGATTCCGTTTGAAAATGATTTATCCCAATTGGAACCCGAAGTCAAAGAAAGATCCTCACCACAAATCTCTGCAAAACCTATTTCAGAACCAAGTTCAAATGAATACATAACAAGGTCAGGAAGTGCAGTTAAACAGAAAGTAATTGAGTCAATGTGAAACTGACCAGTACATTATAATTATCATCAATCAGCTCAGCAGGCTAACACAAGCCACATGAGAGATAATATTTCATCAGCATTTCATGGACAATGTTTATCTCAGGAAGTGGTACTAATAAACTTGAATGTGAGAACATCGTTAATGGTGTAAACTAACTAACCATAGAAGTGTGAATAGCTAATCAAAGGATTACCAGGAAGTGATAAGAAGGTGCTATTCGCGTGATCTTTTAAACTGACAACGCTCTATTGTTTATTAATGTCATTCTGCTTCCTGGAACTATTTGATGTATTATATGCCTTGTTTCCCCAGGAGAGAGATGTTACAATATGTCTATTGAATTTATGTTCTGACTGATAAGCCCCGCCTCTTGGTTCCTCCCTTATCTTGGAAAGCCCCTGCTGTCCACTTTGATAACATTCTAATGATAGCATTCTTACTGCATACATCTATATGATTCAATAAAGATAGAATACATAGACTGTCATTCTTATATATATTGATACATAACATAACAATTAATACAAACAACATGTAGGGTTTAATTTCGAATAAACTTCAATTTTCAATACGGCGGAGAGCTTCTGCACATGCAATATCCAATGTGTCGCAATAGAAAGGCGGGGCTACTGCGCACGTATCCAATATGGCTCGATAGAAAGCATTGTGCCATGTCTTCAGAAAACTCGATGAAAATACGGACCGAGTCGTGTCAATCAATACACTCCACAAATAAGCTGTATCGTAGACAACATTGTAAATTATCAGGACAAATCAAATATATAAAGAAGTGAGTAGGTTATAATTAGGTTCCAGAACGAATATTAACTTTCTGGAGCCAGGCCTCATTTAAATTATTTACAACATACAACTGAAATGTGAGGCATTATTGATAATCGCTGGATAAACGGAGTTAATGCCACTCAAACTGTTTAAGCCCTTTAAGTCGCCTCTATCATTGATCATGCAAGGGTTAATCAGTGGTCCCGATACTTAGTAGTTTGTATATACTGTTTTTGTATTGACAGTGTCAAAGTAGCCGTGTTTTTACATAGACCTACTATCCATTTTTTTATAGAAAAATTGGAGGGTGAAACTCAGAAAGTTAAAGTTTGATTTTAATGCAGATTCAAAATTATTAAAGCATATTATATATTCCACTGTAATAGCTGTATAATGAAACCGGGAAATACCGAAGACAGCAAATAGCCAACAGTAGATTTAAGTCTTCATTAAGTTGTTTTTCTTCCTTTTCTCCCTTCATTTTCAGGTGATTATGAAAATTGAATACATAAATAAGACATATAGACAATCAAACCATTAAAAACATAACACACTCATCTGCCTTCTCCTTTTCAACCGGGATTTAACCGGGATATAACCGGGTTTTAGTCATACCCCGTTGTCGTGGAGATCGCGTTAAACAAAATGGCTGCTGATCCAGAAAACGAGAAATACTTCCTCGAAAGTATCCTTTTGCTTACTTACCTTTACTGTAATTTTAAATCAGAAGTTTTGTTTTTTTGAATGTATTTGTTATCTCGATTCGTACATGTCTATATCTAAACTGTGTTGTCTCTACTTAGAAAAATAAATTGTATTGTCATTTGTTTTCGCGATACATCTTCCACAGACCTAATAACAGTTTGTTATTAGGTCTGTGATCATTCGATAATTACGTCGGCAATATAAAAAGAAATATTCATCAATAATACCACCATCTGCATGGTTAGTTTAAAAGCTCATATGAGGTTATGTTAATAGTTATAACTGCATATCTTTCTGCTTCTGCCACAAATTGGCCACCATCAACTTACTGATGATATTTTCAAGTGTATAAGGAAAAACATTTGAGCATTGTGGTCTAGTGGTAGAGCATTTGACATGATCGAAAAGTTCTGGGTTTTCTTTCTTTATTTCTTCCTTTACTGTCACCGATCAATTCTGATCATCACGACAGGGTGGTGGCATATATGCAGCCAGAAACTGTATATTTATTAAAAGTTAAGTACAGTGTCTAAAGATGAATTGTAGAATTAAAAACAAATGACTACTGACCTTAACATTAAAACTAATTACAATTACGATGCGAGAGTTGTGTGTATAGTCATGCAACTCTCATTTTATAAGTCTAATTAAGTTTAGACTTAAAAGAATCTACTGTAGTCATGGAAACAGTAGATTCTGGAAGAGCATTCCAAAGTGGTATTACTCTTGGAAAAAATGAAAACTTTAAAAGATCAGTTGAGGCAGTCAGTCGATCGTATTGTTGTAGATGGGATGTTCTTTTTGAGTATCTAGTCGCTTTATTAGTCATAAGATAACGGTCTCTGTCAATGTCAACTAGTCCATTATGTATTTTGTAAAAGAATGTTAAACATGAGTTGGTACGTCTTTGCTCTAGGGTTGACCACTGTAAATCGTCAAGCATGTCCCCAACATGACTGGTATTATGCCATCTCCTACATGTCCATCTAGCTGCTGTTCTTTGTACCATCTCAATTTTATGTTTGTTAACCTGGGTATGGGGATTCCAAATTGTGGAGGCATATTCAAGTTGAGGATGGACTAAAGTCTGGTAAGCATTTACCTTAGTTTCCCTGGGGGCGAGTGACAGATTTCGGCGTAGAAAGCCAAGAGTTTTTGTTGCCTTGTTGGTTATAGTTTGGATGTGCGGCGTCCAGTCTAGTGTATCAGTGATTGTAACCCCCAGGTACTTTGTTGCTTTCACCTCGTCAAGCGTCTGTCCATGTAAGGTGTAACGGTAATTAAATTGCTTGTCTGGTCGGTGTCGTGTTATTCTCATTGAGTGACATTTAGACACATTGAACTTCATGAGCCACTGTTGCTCCCATGTACCAAGTTTCTGTAGGTCGGTCTGTAGTTCAATGTGGTCCTGATTGGAATATATATTTTTGTAGAGGACACAGTCATCTGCAAAAAGCCTAACATTTGACGATATACCATCAGGGAGGTCGTTAATGAACAATAAGAAAAGAATGGGACCCAGGTAGGAGCCTTGGGGGACACCGAATATAACTGGAGCTGGATTGGAGTGCATTCCGTCGAGTACTACTTCTTGTGTCCTGTCTGATAACCATGAGGCGATCCAACGGTTGGTTGTCCCTCTTACACCGTAGTGGTTTAGTTTGTATAGTAGTCGCTTGTGAGGGACTTTGTCGAAGGCTTTGGCAAAGTCCATCACAATAACGTCTGTCTGTTGGTGCTTCTTATTGTAACCTCTGTCTAGATTTAGCGCTATGTCATGAATAAATTGAACTAACTGAGTTTCACAAGAACGTCTGCTTCTGAAACCGTGCTGCGAGTCAACAAGTATGTCGTTTGTGTGTAGATGCTTCATAATATTACTAACTAGGATATGTTCTAGAACCTTACAGCAAATGCATGTTAGTGAGACCGGCCTATAATTAGAGGGGTCATACTTTTCCCCCTTCTTATAGATTGGAGCCACATTGGCTTTGCGCCAGTCGTCAGGGACTTGTCTGGTTTGGAGTGACCTATTAAATATAGCTGTAAGGATGTCACCCAATTCATTGCAGCATTCCTTAAGTATGCGTGCATTGATAGTGTCTGGGCCGGAAGCTTTATTGGGATTTAGTTTCCAAAGATATGACCTTACACCATTTGGGTATACGTAGATGTCATTCATATTTGGGTGTTGACCTTTTCCTAATTGTGGTAGACTTGTTTCACCCTCTTCCGTAAAAACCGAGTGAAACTGATTGTTGAGAATATTAGCTTTCTCTTTACTGTCCGTCATCAGGATACCATTTTCTCTTAAGAACGATATGTTATTTTGTCCATTCCTAAGGCTATTAATATATGACCAGAATTTTTTAGGGGTAGCCTTTGGATTTTCATCCTCGGACGAGGCGAAGATATTATTAACATATTTAAAGTGGGCATCTCTGATTTTCTTTTGTAGTTGTGTCCTAAATTTCTTATATTTTTCTATTTCTTGGGGAGAGCTAGATCTGCGTGAACGTCTGAAAAGCTTTTCCCTTCTTTTCAGAAGTCTCTTAATGTCAGTATTGATCCACGGGTGACCAACACGTGAGCTTGTCATTTTTGATGTGCTCTTTTGTACAGATAAATCTTTCTTGGGGTCTGTCTGACTCTTTTTGACTTAATATCATACTCCACTAATACAATGTCATGGTCAGCTTTACCAATAGGTGGTAGTGTTTTAACCCTGTTGACAGGTACAGGGTTATTTGTTAAAAGGAGGTCAAGGGTTCGGTCTTGTCTTGTCGGGAGGTCTACAACCTGGTTGAGACAGTGCTCATTCACGATGTCGACCAGTTGTTTTTGAGTGTGACTTTGATTGGCACCTGGTGGTACAAACATTGTACCCCAATCAATGTCCCCACAGTTGAAGTCACCACCAACAACAATATTGGCTGATTGATTTGTCATAATGCGTCTCAGTGATTCATTAAATTGGTCTATGTACTCAGGTTGTGTCTTGTTTGGTGGTCTATAGAAGGATGAAAGGTAAAGGGTCTTGGTGCCTATGATTTGGAGTTTGCACCAAGTGATTTCACTATCTGTGTTAAGCTCCGGGGTAGCTATACACATAGTAGATCTCTCTTATAGGCAATGAAGACACCCCCATGGCCATCCTCCCTGTCCTTCCTAATAGCTTCATAAGCTTGTGGAAATATCTCTGAATTTGCAATATCTGGTTTCAGCCAGGATTCATTGCCAAGAATGATATCTGGCTTGACAGACTTAATCACTGTGTGCAATTCAGTTGTCTTGTTTTTAACTGATTGGCAGTTCATCAATAATATCCGTAGAGGATTTGATCTCCGCCATGAACATATACATGTGTTGTGTCCTTGATCAAGACACTTTATCTTCACTTGTTCTTACTTCGTGTGTGATTAAAATAAGTTCATAAAGCTTTTGTTACAATTGATGTAAAATAAATAAGTTCAAACTAAAATAAATAGTAATATAATGGAAATTAAGACACCTGTATATTAAAACAAAATAACTGTGTATGCCTTTCTGTATAGAACGATCGAAACAACAGAACGAAAACACCCTAACCAGGATTGTGGTATCTTTGATCCTGTAAATACTTCTGCTCATGTTTTTCTTAACCAAAATATCAGAGGAACAGCTGATTGTAGACTCGGATGATGAATTTCAGTATGAAGAAGTCCCTGTTGATGAAGATTTTGTTGTACCAGGTATGTAATGTATGCTATCTGGGACTTATAAGAGACTTGAAAAGTATTTCTTGTTTGAGTTATCAAGTGTTTTCAATCTGAAGCTTCTTTAAAAATGATTTTGTATGTATCTGGCTGAGAATCTGACTTAATACTCAGCAAATTGACAGTAAATAAGCCATAGTCACGGAAGATTATAAAAACAAATATGCTGCGTGGTATATATGAATAGATAAAAACTAAATTGTTTTGCACACATGTATTTTGTAAAGGTGCACATTATTTCTATAATAAAACCACCCTTAAGTTAATGATGCTTAAATACATAATTATCATCCACAAATCAGCTATAATTTTCTGTTACTCAGGTTTCATTACGTACAGATTAATTGCATTCGCCAATGTTCTCATAGTGTGGTTTCTTAATTCCTATGCAATGTTTTTTCACTTTTTATTTTATAATTTGCATCTGTTCTAGATGATCCCAATTGTAAGTATTTAACACCTAGCTGTCATTAAACACTTATTTTAAAATTATGTTTTATTCTGTAGAAGCTTTCCACTCTGGCATGCAGCCTGCATGAAAGTATGCGATTTACATACACAAAACATGGGTTATACATGAGACATGTATATAAATAACTGTATATGTTGTAGTACAGTAGTCTCACCTAGCCTGTAAATTTATCACAAACCTTTTTTTTTTCCAACAGTGAATTTAAGCATGTATATTGGGCATATTACAATATATTTTGTAGCATGGTCACTGACGTTCCTTTTGTATTTGCATAGATGTAAATTGTTTAATTGAAAATAACACCTGTCAGAATAAATGGTGTACTCTAACTACCAGTTACTGGAAGTTAGAGTATGGCAGACACTGAGATGGACATGCTTCAAAACAAATAGAGTTATAATGGTCTCATCTTGTTGGTTGGTTGGTTTAAATACCTTGATGGGCAATCAATGTTTCAATCAACCAACTCGATGAGACCATACTCTATCTATTACTAATTATTTTTTTGTCAAACTGCAGACTACGTACACTTTTATTTAATTATATGCAATATGCACCCCATATAAATTAATATTTATGTTTTTATATAACAACAAAAAACATTTACCAGTTTTTCAGACTGAACATTTTCATAAAATAATAATTAAACGAAAGATAAAAAAATGCGGCTCAATTTAATGCATGTGCACATTCAAGCTGAAATACATTGTGATAGCGTTCATTTGGATTTGGATTGACACCAACTTAATTGGTAAAAAAATGGGACTACGGGTAAAATGAATGATTATAGGCCTTTGGGACTAAATGACCTAAACTTATTCTCAAACTTTAAATGGGTCAGAAGTGCGACTCTCTCAGTTGGAGTCGCACATCGATCCGGCATATATATAATACTTCTTTCAGATCTGCTTCAGTCACTTTAAGCATCTAGCTATTTTGTTCTTATTTTGTGTGTGCAAACTATGATGCCTTCTTCTTCTTAAAAGTACAATTTCCAAATGAATATATATCTGGATCTGCCTCTGATTTCATTGTAATTACCGTTATATTTCAGCTTTCTTTTGACCAAACTGACTTGCATTATTTAACGTCACACTTTTTAAGCTTAAAGTGCCACTATAATACCAACCAATATGATGTAGGTGTATGAGTGGTGACATTGTTGTCCAATTCAAACTGCACCTTACTTAATTCAGTAGATATATATTTTCTCTAATATACGCCCATGCTGTAATAAGCTACCACCCTCTAATATCGCTTTGTTTTTTTCAGCCAAAATGTATGGTTTTAGGGTAGGAGGGTCGGGTCCGGGTTATCTTAAAAATAAGAGGGCTGGCGTGGCGCAGTCGGTAGTGTGGCGGATTTGTAACTGGAGGCCCGGGGTTCAATCCTCCGTGGTACCACTGAGTTTCGTTTGTGTGTTCTTGGGCAAGACACTTTCCCTTAGCCTCGTCTGTCGGATGGGGACGTAAACCGGGCAGTCCCGTGTATCGGTCTATCCTAGCACGTTAAAGAACCATAGGAATCTATTCGATAATAAGAGTAGGGCACGGTTCCCGGATTCCTATTTATTCTTCCCCTTTTTCTGGTGGTGGCTCTAAATAGTCTATACTGTGTTGATGAGCCGTTAAACAACATCCAATTATCTTAAAAATAAAAAAGACTTATTCCAATTGTGAAACTCATTGAGCCCCCAATAAATGCTCATTTTTTTTCCAAACAAATGATCATGATTACAAACAGTTGTAATCAATTGTCACTATAACTTTAATTTGTTTGCATTAAAAGTTAACTGAGATCCATCCTTAAGTGTTAACAAAATAAAAGAGATATTTTCAAAAATGTAACAACGAATGCGTTAACATTAGTGTTAATCATATTATTACTTCTTGTAGCCTGTTTCAATGTTTTATTAGTATATTACTGTTTAAATGCAAACTGGAAATTTGGTGTGGTAGGAATTAGACTTTGTTTTCTTTGAAATCTGCTGACTTGTATTCGCACCCTCCCAACTGCAGTAAATGTCATGATCCAACAAAAGCCCAGGCGTTTATAAGGGAGAAAATATAGTGTGTTAATATTAAACTTTCCACACAGCAGCCCAGCTGCATGCATGGTTACGGGCAAACTGTACTTGTAAGCTTTGTAATGTAGGTACTATTAAAGCATGCAATTAACACAACACCACTACTTAGATATATCGCAGCCCTATTGTTGATGTCAGAGACGGAGTATATTGACACTAGGTTATATTATAATACAGTTGCACATGCTTTATAATACAGTTGCACCTGTTATTGTTTGTCAGAGGTGTCTTATTGGCTTGATTGGTTGAAATGGATAAATGATTGACAACAGTTAATTACTGTTGTCATGTTAATTATAATTTATGACCAACCTAGGTGCATCTTTTCCATTTTGGTCATGGTATTAGTGCTTATTATTAATTTTGTTCTAATTTATTTGCATGCACAAATCACCCTAGTAGTACCGTCTGACACCTTTACCACTCAGTTCTTTTTTTACCCTTATAAATATTCTGGTATGTCAGTGTATAAGTTAACTTCCAGCATATTTGTTTTAATTGTAGATGTGTTTCAACATAGCATAGATACAAACAAATCTACATTATATATTTGGTTCATTGTTTTTAAGTAAAAATTATAAGCACTTTGACATAGTATGACGATACAACAGCATAAAGTGGCACTTGGTTAAACTGACAAGGAAAAGGTTCTATAAAAATAAGCAAGATGTATGTATTTTTAATTCTCATCTACAGTATTCAATTAAAACAGTTATAAATGATATATTTCCATATTGGGTAGTCCCAGTGGCATGTTTGAGAACTTATTAATGTTGGTATGTTCTCCACAAGTTGCATGTCGATATCTCGAGTGTCATGACATATCTTGACATCTAAAGATTGTAATAATAATGACTTTATAATTATATAATACTGTGCTCAGCTACATCTGTACAATTGTTCATGTTTCTGCAGATCTGGAGGAGGACCTAGATGTTGCAGTACGCACACTCCGCGAGGCGAAGGAAGATGACAGTGCTACCGTGAGTATTACAGTCACACCAGTATTCCTAGTGAAGTGGTGATTGTCAAATTTTCCAGTCAGATGACATTACAGTTTTATTTACATGTACTGTCTGTCAGTTATCTTGCAGGTCAGATTGATTATGCTGAGAAATGTATTAACCCTTAGCCTGCTAAGGGCGACTAAAATAGCCTTTGCATCCATTGTAAACCCAGTAACTCGCAGGCTTGTCTGGGTTTACAATGTCTGGCTGCTCATCAGTCATTCCTCAAAAACACCCCATAAATGGAATGGTCTAAATTTAAAGAAAGGACGGTCCATTATACATTCATAGCAGGCTTATTAAGGGTTAATTAAATCAATGATTATACTGGTCTTTGAATTCAAGGTCAGTCATGAAAATTACAATAAAATGAAATTAACTGCAATGGAAAGATCATAACCTTTTCTTAAAACGATCCAGTTTTTCAAATCTTGAAAAACGTCCCACCCGAGTAAATTCGTTTCGGCAAAAAAGTCAAACAAACTATACAAGACTTTTTTATGAATAACAAACATGGCAAGGATAATAATTAAGGTCAATGGCCATAATACAGAAGGTATATAAATATGATATAGGTAATACATATTGTTGCTTGTATATAACTTAAGACCATTTATGAATGAGTGACTATCTCACAAGGTTTTGTTTTATCCAATTAATATTTTCCTAAATTATTTTAGGCAAGGAAAGAGGCTGCCCACAAGGCGAAGGTGACGAGACATCCTGAGGTTGTGGACGATTTTGTTCGTAATTTTCTTGTCAGGATGGGAATGGAGCGAACATTAGACTGCTTCCAGACAGAGTGGTGGGTAGACACACTACAGATTATATAGTACTTAATAATATTGGTTAAATCAAAAAACAAAAGACTGTAATTAGAGAATTGATAGCCCTAAGTTTGACTGTTTTAATCTAAAACAAGTTTTTTGATTATTTTTGTCAACACATTTTTGTTTGCTAGATGCTTATTAATTTTATTGAATACACCTATATAAGTACATGTAGTGCAAACGTATTTCAGTGTACGCTGTGATTTTTATCCCACTTGCTGGTCAGATTATAAAAATCTTTCATGGGTATATGGTGAAGATCAGGAATTCCAACGCAACGTAAAATTGTTTTTATTGGAACCGAGGCTCTGCAGAGGTTCCGATTAAAACAGTTATACCGAGGGTTGGAATCTATTAGAACCGGATACCCATCATCAATGATTGATTCATTTCCTTGCATATCATTTGCACTCTGCGCATTGACGGCGCCAACTACTAACACTTTGCACGTTTATCTACACTTATGACTTTATGCAACTGTCATTGTTGATATCAGCACGTGACTTTTATCTTCCCCCATGTGTAAGATCAGGTTTGCCGTTCACCCATGTAAAATGCGGATAACCTTATCAGGTATGCAAGAAAAGATTTCCTAGCACCTGTCAAAAACAAGAATGATCCTAATCTGGTATGTGACAGTCTGGTATACGACAATATTAAATTCAAACCTTTCTTAAAATGCTATCTAATGAAAAGATAAATAGTGACCATTAAAAACAGCTGGCATCTTATTGCATGCTCATTTGTACTCATTCATCATTTGTTTATGAAGTAAAAAGAAGAAAAGGTTACTTTTCAATAAATGTGACTGCTTAAACTGGCTAATGACCATATCTTATAAGCAAACTGGCTTGACCGTAGCTTACAAACAAACTTGCGAGGCAGACATATAAACCGCTTTATTTGCATGTAGGTATGAGTTACAGCAGCGTGGGTTCCTGCACGACGAGGACGTGGGTGTGGTACCCGACATCTACACACGCAACCAGAACCTTGATAGTGAGATCAAGGTCCTCAAGGGAGAGGTGGACAAATACAGGGATGCGGCTTTGTAAGATTCATTTTATATTACATCACCAAACCAGAACATTTATAACAGTTCATTTCCTTAATTTGACGACTTTAATACTGTGATCAGGGGCAGACTGCTGGACACCGTGGCAGGTGACCTTTCGATGCAGGCTAAGTTTCTGAGGATTAGCAATGCACACTTTTCCCTATATATTAAACCAAGATAGCTGCATGGCAACCATGAAGATAGCTGCATGGCAGTATGAAAGTAGCTTCATTACAACCATGAATAGAGCTGCATGTCAACCATCAATATTGCTGCATGGTAACAATCAAGATTTCTGAATGACAACAATCAAGATTGCTGCATAGCAACCATCAAGTATGTTGCATGGCCACCGTCAAGCTAGCTTTTTTGCAACCATGAAGATAGTTTCATTACAACCATGAATATTGCTGCATGACAACCATCAAGACTGCTACATGGTAACCATCAAAGTTGCTGAATGACAACCATCAAGATAGCTGCCTGGCAACCATCAATATTGCTGCATGGCAACCATCAATATAGTGCTTGACAACCATTAAGATTGCTGCATGGCAACCATAAAGATTGCCACATGGCAACTGTAAGATTGCTGCATGACAACCATCAATATTGCTGCATTGTTGAATGGCAACCATGCATATTTCTGCATGGCAACCATGAAGATAGTTGCATGGCAACAACCAAGATAGCTGCATGACAACCATGAATATTTCTGCATGGCAACCATCAAGATTGCTGCATGGCAATTGCCAAGATAGCTTCATGACAACCATCAAGATTGCTGCGTGGCAACCATCAAGATTGCCACATGACAACTGTAAGTTAGCTGCTTGACAACCATCAAGATTGCTGCATGGTAACCATCAATATTGTTGAATGACAACCATCAACATAGCTGCATGGCAACCAAAAAAGATTGCTGCATGGCAACCATCAAGTTAGTTGTATGGCAACCATCAAGATAACTGCATGTCAACCAGGAATATTGCTGCATGGCAACCATCAATATTGCCGCATGGCAATCACCAAGATAGCTGCATGACAACCGTCAAGATAGCTGCATGGCAACCATCATGACAACTGTGAAACAACCATCAAGATTGCTGCATGGCAACCACCAAGATTGCTGAACGACAACTGTCAAGTTTATGCATGACAACATTCAAGATTGCTGCATGGCAACCATCAAGATTGCTGCATGGGAACCATTGAGATTGTTGCATGACAACCATCAAGATTGCTGAATGTCAACCATCAAGATATCTGCATGGCAACCATTAAGATTGCCGCATGGCAACAGTAAGATAGCTGCATGACAACCATCATGATAGCTGCATGATAGCCATCAAGATTGTTGAATGGCATCCATCAAGATTGCTGCATGGCAACCATCAATATTGCTGCATGTCAACCATCAAGATAGTTGTGTGGCAACCATCAATATAGCTGCATGACAACCATGAATATTGCTTCATGGCAACCATCAAGATTGCTGCATGGCAATCACCAATATAGCTGCATGACAACTGTCAAGACAGCTGCATGGCAACCATCAAGATTTCTGCATGGCAACCATCAAGATTGCTGCATGGCAACCATCAATATTGATGCATGGCAACCATTAATATTGCGCATGGCAGCCATAAAGATTGCCGAATGACAACTGTCAAGGTTGTTGCATCACAACCTTCAAGATTGCTGCATTGCAACCATCAAGTTAGCTGCATGGGAACCATCAAGATTGCTGCATGACAACCATCAAGATTGGTGAATGTCAACCATCAAGATTACTGCATGGCAACCATCAAGATTGCTGCATGACAACCATCAAGATTGCTGCATGTCAACCATCAAGATTGCTGCATGTCAACCATAAACATTGCTGCTTGGCAACCATCAAGATAGCTGCTTGGCAACCATCATGATTGTCAAAATTGCTGAGTGGCACCCATCAAAATTGTTGCATGAGCTATTATTCCAGAGGAGTCAACAATAACTGTTCTGTGTTAAGACTATGTCAAGATTGCTACATGGCAATTGTAAGAACCATCGATAAATATTGCTGCATGACAACTGCCAAGTTCGTTGCATGACAACCTTCAAGATTGCTGCATGGAAACCATCACGATTGCTGCATGACAACCATCAAAATTGCTGCATGTCAACCATCAAGATTGCTGCATGTCAACCATAAACATTGCTACTTGGCAACCATCAAGATAGCTGCTTGGCAACCATCATGATTGTCAAAATTGCTGCATGGCACCCATCAAAATTGTTGCATTAGCTATGAATCCAGAGGAGTCACCAATAACTTTTTCTGTGTTAAGACTATCTTTAACAATAGTAAACATCTTCTTAGAAGCTTAGGGACTTAAGTTTTGGCTGAAATAGGCGACAATTTAATAACATTTTATCTCATCCTTTTTTGTGCTACCGAAGGAAGGCATATAGTAATCACACCATCCATCCATTCATCCGTTTGTCGGTTCGTCCTTCTGTCCGAAACAATTCCATCCTAAACAATCATGTCTCAGCCATAACTTTGAAATAACGAAAGGGATTTCCATAAAACTTCACACGACAGTGAGAAGGTGTGTCTTGTGCAAGAATCGGGTCTGTACCTCAAAGGTCAAGGTCACACTTGGAGGTCAAAGGAGTCAAATTTTACGGGGGCATTTTGTGACTTATTGGTGACATTCTTTTTTTTTCTTTTCAATTTGTATTCAGTTGATTTTCAGAAAGTTAATATTGTCCTGTTACTTCCAGGAAGGCGAAGGACCTGTATGTGAAGTTGCGTAAGGAGCGAGATTACCATCGTATGCACCACAAACGGGTGGTACAGGAGAAGAATAAACTCATCAACGATATCAAAAGGTAAGTCATAATAACAAACAAAACAATAAAACGTCCAAACTAATGCTCCCAGACTGACCAAGGTTTTTGTTTGATATTATAATTAAAATACATATGTAGGGTTTTTCTGTTTTAATATATATATATATATTTGAGACTGAGTGTCGCATTGGGTTTTGAAATTTAAAAATTGAGCTTGAAATTTCAATTTTATTATTGCAACTATGATACAATAATGATAATCGTTTTAAATTTGGTCAATGTATCAGGTTGAAGCGTCACTACACGCAGTATGAGCCAACATTGCAGCAGCTGAAGAAGAAATACGAGGTGGCAATGAAGGAGAAGATGCTGTCTAAGTTAGAGCGTGACCGAGCCATGGGTCAAGTGACCGGGCTACAGAGTACACTCAAGAGCATGGAGTCATTCAAGGGAGGGTCAGCAAAGACCAGACAAGGTGGGTCTGGAGCGACTTCGTTATTAATACCTTTCATAATGAAGGATAATCAATATTTATATTAAAGCGGGTGGAGGCAATATTGGTTTGCTTGAATGGTGTTTTACGTCATTTTTAGCACAAGTTAGGCCATATATGATGGTCGATTTTTTGTGATAGAGGCAGACCACCCTATTTTGCCTGGGTAGAACCCATACTCTGTTTTTGTCGATATCCGTACGAATCGACACTTTCTCACTTGGCAAGTCAATCTCACAGTAGGATTTGATCCAGCAGCAGTGAGAGGCGAAAATGTTTGAGACGTATCGTCTTTACTATCACAGCCACGGAGTTATGTAGGTTTCAATAGGAAATAAATAAATCCTTAAAGTTAATACTTATTTTTACATGCAATTTAGTAGCGGTTTTAACTTTATTTTTCTTTCTGCGTCTATCAAGAAATATTCAAATGAGGTTTAAATTAAAATTTTAATTGAAAATACTACAAAAAAGGGTGGCCATTTACCTTTAATAATGTGATTCAGTTTCTATGACATGTACAAAAGTGTGTTAAAGTGGGCATCGTGTTCCATCGGGTTATTTATTGTTAATGAAATACTTCGTTCTCGAAAACTCATCTCAAGTTTTTTGTTGTAAAAGTCATAAATATTACGTGGGACAGTAGGGTTTATATTGTCACAGGCATCATTTGACGTCAAGTGCTTTAGATACCAAATAAACCTCAGATTTATTCAACGGGATATATTAGTATCTCCACACACACAATAAAGTCTATCATTATTGTTATTATTATTTGTAAAAAAGAGGAGCTACGGAACCTCTGCTAGTCAGCTGGGCAAACATATTCCCAGACCGGTTTCATTTAGTAGATATGATCTCTTTAGAGCGTATTCGTTGCTTACAAAGAAGCAGAGAGCAATGAGTGAATGTGAGTTCATCTGTCCTGATATTATAGTTATTGTGGACATACATGACAATGATTGTATTGTAGTTGAGCAGAGTGCCACATCGTCTACCACAAGGATCTGTCAGAAGGGTGGTGTACTGCTGGACCCCGAAGGTAAAGGTCCCACACAGAGGGCGCTGCAGGCCGAGAGAACATTCACGGACGTACAGGAGCTACCAACAGACTATAAACGACATCCTAAGGTTTGTTTGTTTTGTTTAAACATGTTTAATTTCAATGTGATTGAATACAACTGTCACAATGATACGGGGACCATGGTTTATAGTCTCGTCATAAAAAGTCTAAACGTAGGTACATGACATTATGGTCAAATATGTGCACGCAATCACTTGAGAGTTTCAAATTTCAGTCACAAATGTTTCTGTAAGTTTACAAAAGCATTCATTACAAGCTGCTATCTAAGTTATGATAAACATTAATAAATAGTAACTTCATACGATTGTTTATCTTTAAAGGTCGTAGGAATATTTGTGAACGAAATTTGAGTACTTGATCTCATGTCTATGAATGGTCTCAAGAATGGTTGGTGAATTCCTGGCCAGGTCATATAATAATGTATATGTGCCGATCAAAAGAATAGGATTTTTCACGGGTTCTTAAAATACCCATGATTGAATTAATGAATTATGAGTTGTTAACTTTTTAATTCAACGCTCCTGTTTTGGGGTTTGGCCTGGCTGTTTAAAGGGAGTACATCATGATTTTTCTAGAAATATCTTAAATTATGAAAATGTTCCAATTCATGATAAAACACTTATATCCATCAAAATATGATGTTGGAACCATATTGTTAAGGGTTAAACTTCGAATACACCATATAGCTAGGACGGAATCGGGCATAAAATGCTGAAATTAACCCTGGTGCATAACCTAGGATAGCACGTATTGCTGTACAGAATGAATTTCCTTGTAACTAAGGGGTCATTTTTAGGATCATTCATTATGTTTAGGCGCTTTAAAATAAAAAATATCATTATTTGTCAATTTGAAGACGGACCCCTAGACCCCTTTGAAAAGCCTGATGTACTCCCTTTAAAGCCGTTTATATCGTGTCTATAGAGTCTGGATTCTGAAAATATGTCATTTATATATATATATCTTGTCATCAGTAGGTTTCGAACGTTGTACATATGTTGTAAAATTTGGCTGTATTTTATATTTCACCCTTCAGGATTCAGAGTTCCCGCCAGACAAGGGAATTAATCCCAACCTGGGCATTGCAAAGGCACCGTCAGGACATCTGGCTAGGTCCGGAGGATTTAGACTTTCCAACACCTTCCAGGCTCACTCTCATCCCATCAGCGGGTAAGCATGTTTGTCAATGAAACTAGTCATCAGAGCTCTGTAAACTTAATTGGTATTTATTGTGTTTACAGGTATTTAACAATATTTGTGTCATTGCCTAATTTATGGCACGGTAGATGCGATACACTTATTGGGCAATGTGCTCTGACATTCCTAAATTTAGACTTCTTGCAAAATACAAGTAAGCATTTAATCATAGCTGTTACATACCAAATTACAAGGTTTATAGATTTTGAAAAGGGTGGTTGACTGCACAGACGTGTGGGTTTTCCCCAGTTTCTCCGGTTTCCTGCCACATCAAGACAACGCTTATGCTTTCATCTACCTTGATATTCAAGAATGATTTGTATAAGCTGTATAACTTGTTTCATCATCAGTTATTAAAGTAATTTAAGTTTATACTTTAATTTGCTTCCTTAATTCATACTGCTTGGATTTTATATTTCGAGTTTTTATGTATATTACATTGTGGCATATTTGACATTTATTTTAACTATGATGCATTTTAAAGATAAAAAACACTTTAAGCCTGCATAAATGTTGCATTAATTGTGTCTTAATTAATCTATCTGCAGACTGGCGTTGCACCCTCGTAAACAGATCCTGGCCACCAGTAGTGATGACAACACGTGGAAGATGTGGGCGGTGCCCAGTGGTGACATCATCATGACGGGGGAGGGGCATACAGACTGGGTCTCCGAGTGTGATTTCCATCCATCGTAAGTCATTATATAAACATCACACATCTTTATGTTTAAATTTTCTGGCCTAGAGAGTGAATATATTTTAGATATTGGCTTCTTTTGGGCATGATGAAAGAAAATGTTCCGCATAATAATATTATTTTACAACATTGTGTTAAGTTTACAAGACTATTGAATGAAACCTTTTAAATTACAAAACGTTACTCTATTATAATAGATTGTAAACAAGCACAAATAGCACTGACAAACCTAAAGTTTTGGTAGATCAAGAACAATATAGTTTATACTGTAATAAGGTATGGAAATTTTGTTAAAACAAGAGGTCATGGTTTGTTTGTTTGTTTGTATGGTGTTTTACGTCATTTCCAAAACATGTAAGGTCGATTTTTTTTTTGTGATGGAGGCAGACAACCCACTTTTTCTGGGTAGAACCAGTACTGTACACCTCCCACCATCCATAAGAATCGACACTTCCTCACATACACAATTCGAGCTCCCAGTGGGATTCGAACCCACAGAGGTCACGGTACTTATTGCATCAGAATAGTACAACAGGTCAATTTTAACTGTGATCATAACATTTCTGTAACTGACAATGTCACTGTACTACAGGGGTACCAAGTTGGCCACGTCTAGCGGTGACACTACAGTGAAGATCTGGGACTTCAGCAAGGCCGAGTGTGTACACACCTTCACAGACCACACACATGCAGGTAGGCTGAATGGCATTTATCTGTTGATGATTCAACTGTGTTTTTACTGTCCATCTATATATTATGACAGAGGCTATTTACAACTGATAAATCAATCAAAACACAGGATATATAGGAAATTCCCTTCTTTGATTGTCATAATAGAGGTTGTCTATTGGTTAATCACAGCATCTTTGATCCAGACCTAGCTCACGTTGCAGTCTCTGTCTGCAAGGCAGTCATGCTGCCATTAAACTCAAGCACTTCCAAATGACAGATATCTGGTCTTTATTTAAATATAGTACATGCGAGAATATGTTTTACTTTTCTGAGTAAATAAGTTGAACATCCTAAATATGAAATATCAAACAACTATCTGATAGTACATCTTAGAATTAACAAGACAGTGTGTCATATGTATATAACAATTAAGCTTTGTTTTCTTCATAATAGTAAATTATGTGTATCTTAAGATATATTTTAAATTTAATGTTTACACATTATGTTCCGTATTCCAGTCTGGTGTGTTAACTGGCATTCCTGTGGAGATTTCCTGGCCAGCTGTTCTATGGACAACACTGCCAAAGTGTGGGACGTGAACAGCCAGCGTTGTCGCTACACCCTCCGCGGTCACACGGACTCGGTGAATAGTATAGAGTTCCTGCCATTCTCCAACACACTTCTGACATGCTCCGCTGATAAAACACTCTCATTGTGGGATGCTAGAACGGTATGCATATATTATCTTCCTATAATTTAAAAGTTAATATGTTGATGTCATGCATGATAATAATAATACTGGTACATTTTATATACCTTTTCTTTGGAATTAGAAAAAAAAGGAAATATGCATGCCTCTTATGTTAAAAGTTTCTGTTTCCTTTTATTCCTCAAATGAAAAAAAAGTTTGGGAAATACAGAAGTTATACCCAGACCAAAGGCTTCAGGGAGATATATACCCCTTCCTACACCGTTGTCAATATAAAAATACTTTATTAAAGGTTATTGAAAATATAAGGGTGCATACATATTCTATCATGTGATAATTGCTGAAATAGTTTTTATCACACTTTTAAGGCATAATAAGAGTTATTTCTGAATGTGAACAATTGTGTGATATATAGATTGTATATATATACTGTTTATATATTTAACTTTTCTGTTACAGGGGCTGTGTGCGCAGACATTCTACGGACATTTGCATTCTGTCAACTTCTCAACATTTAATCTGAAGGTAAAAATACAATTATCTTTTCATGACAAACTGTTTAAGTATGATTCTTTTGATATGTACTCTTTGCAGTGCCAGCTTTCATAGATGAAAATTATTTAACCACATTTCTTCTTTCAAACTTTAATGTATTGAAACAAATATTAACCAGTGAAATATATTAATAAATAAAAGTAGGGTATTTCATATTCCTCAGTTACCTCCCTTACCCTCTAGGCACTAAATAACCTCATATGAATTTATAAGAGTAAAATCAGCATTTCTACTGAATTAAAGAATATTAACCCTTAACCCGCTACATATATATAATGGACTGTTCTTTCTTTGAATTAAGACCATTCCATTTATGTGACAAAGGGGTGTTTTGGGGAAATGACTGATCAGCAGCTGGACATTGTAAACCCTGATCAGCCTGCGAGTTACTCGCATGGTGATCTGGGTTTACAATGGATGCAAAGGCTATTATAGTCGTGCTTAGTGGGTTAAGGGTTAACATATATTTGAGCGGGGTAAGGTTGAGCAGTCATTTGTTTGAGTACACCATGATTTGTACTGCCCAGTTTGACATGACTAACTATTACAGGGTGGAGTTGTCAGCGCAAGTATTTTCTATACGGCTTATATTTCACGACACACATTTTTCAATGCTTCACATATACTCGACCTAACACTTTCAGCGTTACACAAGACCTTAGCTTTATTTGTTTTAACATTATATTGAGCAAGCAAGCTTTTGTGGTATTATACATAAAATGTGTCTGGCAATTCTCTCAACATCTGGTCCAAATCTACAAAAACTAGTCAAGATAGATGTTTTTATAATGACATATTAATGACATCATCATGATGGGGAGGGACTTACGGACAGGGTCTCGCTTTTGCATCATTGACATAGTAACACTTAAATTGTAACGTCGCAAAATAAAATGGTCACAATGGTGACACTCTCTACATAAAAAACAATGTCACTCTCATTGATGTCTGTAAACATACAGAAACAGTCAACTGGAAGGTATTTGTTAATTCGTGAAGTCCTATCTCTCAGCTACAAAAGCTGGTTACTTAAGTTCTTAAATGGCGATCAGTATTAGATAGGAATTGTCCTCGCTTAGCAGCCTATTGTCATTGCCTACTTCACATAGCAGTATAATTATACCTCCGCTTTCACAAAATAACGTCCCATCGCGTAACACATATTTCTTACTTTCATTCCTCAAATAGTTTTGAATGGGTTGTTCCCAAACTTCATATACACATAACAACTGATCAAAATGCGAGGGTATTTATCACCTTCTGTGATAGTTCCGGTTTGGACAGTTTACCATAGCTAACTGGTTAGAGTGAGAAATAAGCACTATTAACTGGACAGTGTCAGAATAGTGTTTTATTCATGATGGAAAGGTAATAAGTCATTTAAAATGGCATAAAGACTCATTCCAAGCTTTATATTGTCTATTGCTTCACTTGTCACAAAACATGTTGTATAATGGCAGGGCTTTTTTGCGGAAATAGGGGAAGAGGCCCTGGCCCTTTAATAGGGAAAATAAACATGATTTTCGAGTTAAAGGGGGAAAAATAATGTGATTTCGAGATATAGGGGGAACAGTGTATTAGGCAGAAACTGAAGATTTAGGTGTGCAAAAATGCAAAAGCGGTACATTTTAGATAAACTGTCTTCTATAAATGTATCCCAAAAATGATAATGTTGGGAAAGTTAGAGGGGGAAATAATGGCAAAAAGAGATTATTTTTTTTGATTTTTGATTTTTTTAGGCGAATTTTCTCAGCCAAAGAGGGGAAAAAAGTAGTCGGTTTTGCTAGGGGAAGGGGCCGAAATTCGGCCCCTGTTCATGAAGGAAAAAAAGCCCCAAATGGTTGTCTCAGGAATTGTTTTCCAACAGCAAGTTGTTATCAACTGTAAGAATTATGCAGTTTTGTTCACATGGGTTTATTTAAACAACACCGTGAAATATATCTCAACATCACAGCTTTTTAATATTGGTGGATCCCACTTTCAATACAATTATTATAAAGGGAATGGGCATTTAGTCGCTCAGTTCTTACGTTCATTCAATTTTCTTTAATGTAAAATTTAATTTGGCATCCAAATCAAAAGAAGAGAACTCTCTTAGAATTTGTTTCTTTCATTTCAGTCCTATTTACTACATAATGAATCAAATATATATGTTGTAAACATTTTGAAATAAAATATGTTGAACTAACAGTAGAACATAATGGCTTACATTTTATGCATAATTGATTGTAATATACCAGTACTTTAGATTCTGCTATATTTAAGTCTATTTACTCTGTTGCTTGTTGCTGTATTGTATACCTTTGAAAATGTATGTTTTTTACCTACTGTTATCTCTGATGCCTACAATATTGCTTACATCCAACACATATAAAAGTTAAACAAATTAAAGTCCATAAGTCCCCAAAACAATTAAAACGCAATATTTTTTGAGGTTGGTAAGTCATACATCAGCTCTCTGCTAATATTTAAGTTTTATTATAATATAAACTTGCTTTAATTTCTACGTGATTATTGTAGGGTGACACGGTGGCGTCATGCGACTCATATGGCACAGTCAAACTGTGGGATGTCAGACAGGGGGCACCGATGGTCACTTTTGATGTAGGCCCCCACCCTGCCAACAGAGTGGCCTTTGATCCAACAGGTACAATGTTTTATATATACAATGTTATAATTATGTTTTGGATATTAAAATTAGCCACGGAGTACTGGTATACTGAACCATCATTTAATATATGTATTTTAGACCAACTCGATTCAAAGGCACTAATATTTACGCCTATGTTTGCACTTTGCTTTTAATTAAGAAATAGAACATCGTTATCATTTAATATATCACGGTTTGGAGTTCAATTGTAAAAAATAATTTCACGAGCCCCAAGGGTGAGTGAAATTATTGTTTACAATTGAACGACAAACCGTGATATATTATAGATAATTCGCCGTAAACGATGTTCTATTTCTATTCTAATACCCCTAAAATGTGAAAATAACGCACACATCTTAAATCTTTTGCATTGCTTTGCTTACTCTCCTAACGTTGCATACGTTACAATGCGTAATGCGTAATGCGTAATGCGCAATGCGCAATGCTTATTCTCCTAACGTTGCAAAAATCACAGTGATAAATCGTTCAATATAACGAGATATTTTAAACTAGGCTATAGAGTGCGGGTGGATTAGAATGTTTAATAATGCTTTGGTGAGCCTTCTCAACTTGTTTGTGGTCATATTTCAGGTGCAGTTTTGGCTGTGGCTAGCAATGACAGTACCATCAAGATGTACGAGGTTGCTAATGGAAGGGTAAGTCTGACTTACTCGATTGTATACATTCTCCATCAATTTGTACCATTTGTAGGTTTTGTGTTTTATGTTTATTTTAAGTAGTGAGGTATTAATTGTATGTTAGCTGTATCAAATGAAACATAATTATTAGATTGGCATTAGTCCTTAATATTATAACATCTTAACTATAACCTATCATTATAGAATTTCCTTAGCACTGAAAGAGGCAAATATCTCCACTTATAACTTGTATAGTCTTATCTCAATATAAATTCAGCCATGGGGAGAAACAGAGCTTGAAATAAAATAATTTTTATGCAGAGTATTATTTTATTTATAATTTGTCTAAATTTATTATTTATAGTCCAATTCATAAACAGATACCAGTCTACATAATTATATGCTTCTGAATAATCTGCGATCAAAGCTGGTTTCTAAAATGAACCTGTCATATATGCCTATTAAGCTTCACCCCACACCCACACCTTTTATTATAAAATAAGAAACAGCTAAACTAATAAGTTTTATTGTGTATTTCAGACCACCTCCCTCGTGGGCCATGAAGATGCAGTTCAGTGTTTGATATTTGACAGATCTGCGGAGTATATGGTGTCCGGCGGTAGTGACTGCACCGTCAGAATCTGGGCATGAGTTGCCATGGAAACTAGTTAAAAACATGATTAAAATATTGTGACTATATATTAATATACGAACAGTAAAATAATACTAAATTTTATCTCTATAGAAATTTGATTCAAAGGTAAAAAAAAGAAAATTTTCTTTACTTATCAAGGATACAATTAACTTGGCTTGATAGATACATCTTATCAGGGATACAATTAACTTGGCTTGATAGATACATCTTATCAGGGATACAATTAACTTGGCTTGATAGATACATCTATTAACTTGGCTTGATAGATACATCTTATCAGGGATACAATTAACTTGGCTTGATAGATACATCTATTAACTTGGCTTGATAGATACATCTTATCAGGGATACAATTAACTTGCCTTGATAGATACATTACATAATCAAGATACAGCAAAAAATGTTAAAGTTTATATGAGACTAAGGTTAATTTTAGCCTCTTCCATATCTTTTACTGTAGGACTTGTCAAAAACTATATTTGATTACATTTTTTTTTTATCATTTGACATTTGAGAAAATACGAAATTAAATACACCGAGTTGAAATATTAAGGTAAAAGTATGGTGTTGTATATATGTATATCAGATGAGAGGAATTGTGTTTTAAGTGATAGCAAACTTTATATTATTGTATTGTATGAAATAATACGTTACAAATACAGGAATTTACGCTTTTGAATGATGAATGTTTATGTTCATATTTAGTAGTTGGAATCTGTGATATATATTTAATGTTTGTGATCGTTGTTGATGAAGTTAATGATGTATTTGTTATTTATCTAAACTACAATACTTAATTTTGGAATAGCATTTGTTTTTGTATTCGAGGCATAACACACTGTTGCTATCAAAATAAATAAAAGTTTTTTAATTGTAACAATTGCAAAATATTCTTTAATATGAAAAAATAAAACGTAAACTTGCAAACTGTGTTCTTACATCTATTTTCCACAGTATCGTGCCAGTTCAAATGCAGTCATCAAACAATTATTTTCCTTTAATGCATACAACAGGCCAAAAGACAAGTGCTTTTATCTTCAAGTACTTTTTGTATTAAAAATAAAACACTGTTTTAAAGGGAGTACATCAGGCTTTGGGGCCTTATTTGTTTAAAAACATAAAGTATGAAATGACCAATTTAAAGCGTGAAATAGTTCATAGATATAGATGGAACATTAACAGTTTCCTATAATACAGTGCAATAATTAAAAATTATAATTGACAAGTCGTTTCTATTAAAATTCCAGACAGAAACCTCCAAATTTTAAATGGCATTCCCGCGGAGCAAATAGGCAATATCTATATAATGACGCTCGCTTTGCAATACATTGTGATTTATTTTATCACCAAGTTTAAAATAGCTATCCCTGGCGCACCACCAAAGTTATGAAATACCTTCTTCGACTCATTTGTTTTACATGTTCAGCGTAATTTGTTGGTGGTTTATCAATTAAATACATAAATAATGTATTTGAACAATTCTAAGAGTAATACCAATCCTGATGTTCTTCCTTTAAAGCGACACTGTCCGTAAGTAAGCAGATATTGAGCATAACCAAATAACTGTCTGACTTTTATTCAGTGAAATATATACATGAAAACATGAGCATAGACACTAAGAAGTCTGTAGTAATACATTCGTGAGTTTGAAAAAAAAAAGCTTAAATTATTATTTGTAAATAAAGTGGGACCCACCGTATTTACCTTTTCTGCGATCACGAGACTTCCATTAGCGCATTAGGTTTTCACCATAGTATTTAGGGCGTAATATGTATAGCCCGCTTAGCTCAGTCGGGAGCTAGTTCGACCACTTTACGTTCACTATTATTACCGCAAGTATAATTTTAGTATGGGCTGCGAGTTCAAACGCCCGAAATGATTTCTCTTTTTTTTTGTACCGCGATTGAATTCCGTCAAACAATCCTGCTTTAATTAGTAAATATTCAGTAATGTTTGGTGTGTAATGTTTGCGAACATAATGAGTGTGTGTTTTATAAGCTAAAGGTTACGGACAGTTTCCCTTTAAGGCAATTTGTTTCTTATATTTTAATTTTTATTAAAGGAAAAGGAACCGTTAACTACCATGAAATTGTTAACTTACATTCTTCATAATCTAAAAGTGTTATATATTCAGCTACCATTTCATGGGATACATGTATTTTCAGTTAAGCATATTTTTTTACATTGTTTTTGTGAAATTGACAATATGCTACCTTTCAACTGAAAAAGGATCGGTGTGATACAGAGATCCTTAATTTTCAACATGCAAGTGGTTTTGACCATTTCCTACAACGTATGGAAATCATAAGCTACTTCCTGTACATCTATGACTGTGACAAGCAAACCCCTAGGAAGCTGGAAAGTCGCCATAATTATGACCTTAGCTGTTGGTGCGACTATAAAATCCAGTTCAACCAACCAACAAGCAAACCGTATGCAGGTACAGACCCAGGCTGGAGATGAGTAGTCCATACAGATGCAGACCCATCTTTAAACAGTCTAAACTTGCTGTATACAGAGAAAACACTTGTCGTCATCCCATCTGGTAAACAATTTGCATGTAAACTTCTATTTTTACAACTAAGTCGCGACATTATGGAACTTTGTTTGCAAGAAAGGGATTACAGTCCCATTACAGTTGGTTGCATCTGCCTTTATCGTAGTCGAAATTTAAAGCTATCCCGCCAACAACAGCCAAATTTAAAAACAAATGTACACCGTTTCTAAACCTGCAGACGAGTTATATATAGAACTTACATATTTTGAGAATCCAAACTCTATAGACACAATATAAACTGCTTTAACCAGCCAGGCCCAACCCCGAAACTGGAGCATCAAATTAAGAGTTACCAACTCGTAATTCATTTTACTCATATTCAATCATCTATACTTTTAATCAGCACATATACATTATTACCTGAAACCGGGTTAAAGTTTTGATAAAGTGTTTTTCAGTGAAATTTACCCATTATTTTGCGTGTTAGTTTATTTAATGGTTAACCTTTTGTATATTACTTGTATCTCTAGAACTATTAAGTCGCAATGTTATGAAACCACAGATATGTATACATATAAGGATTACAGGATTTACTAAGGTCACTTAACTCTGGATTGTATTTCATTGTTTTTATCTCCCCTTACCTTAGCCAGAATCTTTGTATGTCGGCTTATACCACTACATAAATAAATCGCAATATTATGAAACTTCATCGAGATGTTTGCGACAAATACCAAGGTCTTATAACTGTGGGCTATTTTTTTATGTCCCTTTTGATCTTACACAACCCTACCCCAACGATTCACTTTATTTTATTATTTTTTATGGACACTTCAAATAGTCCAACATGGGGTCCTGATTGCTTCATCGAAATTAAATTGCTTTCTCCAACACTAATTTGATGTATGGGTTAAAGGGGTTGATGCAATATTTCCAAAGAATATTTATTTAAAAGGGCTCTGAAAAACTTGAAAAAAGCAGAAAGAATTATCAAAATACCATGAAAAATAAAGGAGATATGACCTACTGAAAATTTACTAAGAAACATAAATGGAGGTGGCCATCTTGAAGCGGTGACATCATCGCAGCTTTTTACCATATACGGCATACTGACAAAATATATTTTAAAGCAAAGAAAATAACTGTAAATAGATAAAAATAAATACACAAATTAAAAATAAATACACAAACTTTGCAAATTTTCAAAATGTCATATCTCCCTTATTTTGCATGGCATTTTGATACTTTCAGCCTTTTTCAAGTTTTCCAGAGCCCTTTTAAATAAACTTTGTTTGAAAATAGTGCATCAACCCCTTTAAAGTATCAGCAGCAAACAAAACAAAGAGACAAGATTATACTTTATTTTGAGAATAAAAAGATAAACAAGTATATATATATATATATATATATATAACATATAATAAGTGCACTGTGATCATAACATGACAACACCGGCATTTGTGAGCAAAATAATCCTGAACGCTTGTGATGTCAGAAGGCATTTGTGTTCTACTATTCTACTGTCCTAACCTATTCAACAAGCTACTGATAACTGGACGGTCTGTACAACATTCATACTTCAGCTGCATTCTTATAACTTTAAAGTAGCTAACCCGCCAACAACAGCCAAATTATGTAAACATATGTACACTGTTTCTAATTGAATTGAATTGGGGTTTTAAGGCGCACCAACACATGAAAAGGTTATATGGCGCCTAAGAGGCATGAACATGCCAGGCTCATCTTCCATGTACATCGAGATAAAATATGGAAAATGGGCCTAGAACCTTCTCACCCTGAACTGCAGAGTTGCTGCAAATTCTATCATAGAAACTCCATTTACGCTGGAGCCACGTTATTGTTTTTCTGCCACTGCTCTTAGTGATGTGAGCGAGATGGCACCTGAAACAATGCAGGGGTCATGATGAAGACCTTTAATGAGCATGAACAAAAAATGACAAAATGAATATGAATGGGGGGGGGTTCTACCCCTCTGCATGTGACGGTGTGTTTGCAGTGGTTGTATTCTACCCCGGCAACCACACGGGGATACACTGTTTCTAAACCTACTGATGATGAGATATATATATATAGCTTACATAATTTGAGAAGCCAAACTCTATAGATCACAAGGACAAATACCAAAACTGTAGCTTTGAATTAAATAGTTACCAACTCATAATAGTATTTTAAAAACCCATGAATAAATCTATACTTTTAATTGGCACATTTGCATTATTATATGGCCTGAACACCTGGATAGCGTTTTGAAACGGTAATGTAGTGTAACTGTGCCGTTATTTGGCGGGTTAGTGCCTTTAATATGTGGTCCACCAATGTAACGGGCATGTTGTTATAAACATCAAATATAAAATATTCTAGAACTTGGAAGCTCATGCAAAACTTAAATCCCATTTTATGTTGTATAAAGTATAAGTAAAACATTGAACCTAATGGGATTGTTCCGGTTGGAGTTGGAAATAATTGCCCAAAGATTTTTACAGTGAATGAATTCCGGACGAATTTAGGGTCAGCAGGTGAAGGTTATATGTTAACCTGACCTTGAAAACTGATTCTGCAAGTTTTACCAGAACTCCATCAAACTTTGTTAGCATGTTCAGTTTGTGGTTTGTAAGGCGAAGTAAATGTCAATGAAAATGTCTTCAGCTTATTGTCGCATTTATCAGCTTATGTGCACATATTTATAGCAAATGCGATTGTTTTGATCAATACATTTAATCTAAAAACTTTATCAAAGTTCTTTTTCCTAGGCACAGGTCTTTATGTGCTGTTTACAATGCACTCATTTGCTAACTGTTGAATTATATTATACAGGCTATGCAGGTATTTTAAGATTAAATGAGACATATTTCATCTTGTGATGTGAAAATATTTATCTTTTACTTGTGTTGAAACCACTCCTGAAATATTCCTATTTTAACATCGAGTCATATTCACCAAAAATAGTTTATTTTATACACACCTTCCTAAGCTATGACACTGAATACTATAATAGGAGTATTACTCTAGTAATTATCCTTTTATTATATACCTCCTACATACGATTAACAAGAGCTGTCGGAGAACAGCGCAGCTCGACTATTCGATTTTTCGGAGAATAATAAATTTATAGCTAGTATATACCATCAGAAAACAAGGCTACAACAATGTGGGGTGGGGTTGGGAGCACAACATAACTATGTGTAAGAATTGACCAGAACTACACAGAAATATGTAAAAAAAATATAAAATAAAAAAATATCGAGTTTTGAGTGGGGTGCGGGGTGGGGGTGGGAGAGAGGCGGGGTGGATGGTGGGGGGAGTGGGGGTGGTGAGAGCAACATATATGTGTAAGAAGCTATGTAATAATTCACCAAAACAACACAAAAATATGAAGATTTTTTTTTTTTTAAAATCGAGTTTGAGTGGGATGTGGTAGAGGTGTGGGGTGGGGAGGGCAACAAGTGTAAGAATTGACTAAAACAACAAAGAAATATGTAAAAAAATAATAATAATAATTCAAGTGGGGTGGGGTGAGAGGCAGGGGGTGAGGGGAGAGGCGGGAGTGAGTTGGGGGCAGGGGGGAGAGGGTGCAACATATATGTGTAAGAATGGACTAAAACAACAAAGAAATATGTAAAAAAAAAAAAAAAAAGTTCTAGTGTGGTGTAGGGGGGGGGGGGGGGGGGGGGGGGGGGGGGGGGGGGGGGCAACATATATGTGTAAGAATTGACAAAAGAAACACAGAAATATGTAAAAAAATAAATAGTTTCAAGTGGGGGTGGGGGAGAGCGGGGGGAGAGGCGGGAGTGGGTTGGGGGCAGGGGGAGGGGGAGGGGGCAACAAATATGTGTAAGAATTGACTAAAACAACAAAGAAATATGTAAAAAAAAACAAAAAGTTTCAAGTGGGGGGGGGGGGGGGGGGGGGGGGGTGAGAGGCGGGGAGACAGTTGCAACATATATGTGTAAGAATTGACTAAAACAACACAGAAATATGTAAAAAAAAAAAAAAAATAGATTTACAAGTAGGGGTTGGGTGGTGGGGAGCGGGGGGGAGAGGCGGGAGTGGGTTGGAAGGGGGTGG